>JAKCPI010022285.1:0-12790 GCA_023213315.1 Euborellia annulipes | reverse complement strand
ATCGATTCACGCGAAGTGACCCTGGTCTTTAATTAACTCTTATCAAATAATGAAGCAATTAGTTTGTTAGTATTTTTTTTAAACCATTTAATTACGGATGGTTATAGAAACGCTGGTCAAAACCAGATTTTTTTAGTAAATATTACCCCGTGACTCAAACAATCACTCCATTTTCCCTTTATGCGAAAATCATTGGGCCTTTTTTTTAAGGTGAGAAACTCATTTGACGTTTTTTTTGTGTAGGAACGAGTCCCATCTTTTCAAACTCAGGTTTCGGCTGGTTTTTGGCCGAAACCGAAAATTAGTTTCTAATTGTCATCTATTTTCAATTGAAATTAATATTATTATGAATTTAAAAAAATTTTTGTTTTCTCAATATTATATATTTTGAGTATATGATACATTTAATATTTAAATCAAAAGAATATAGCTTATATGAACTTATATAAAAAAATTGCTGATTTGTGCTGCACTCTGATGGTTAGTTTAAAAATTGAAATTTTAATTTTAATTATCTCCACAAGAGTGTAGCACTAACCAGGAAGATTCTCATGGGGTGTAGCGGGCTTGGGTGTCGTCTTTTGAAAGAATGCTCAACTAATTTGACATTTGATTTTAAAATAAATCATCTAAGCTTATTTTAAAAATTTTCTAATTAATATGTGATTAATAATAACAATAAATTCATTTTTAAATTTAAAACAAATTAAAGATTATTGGGACAGATTGTTTTTTTGTATTTGCTTGATAACAAAAAATTAATTAGGACAATTTTTTAATAAGTCATTAAAACAAATTATAGCTCGATGTCCCAATAATCTCTTATGAATTTAATTCATTTAAAAAAACCGCATTGAAAAATTCCTTATAATAGTCTAGTTTTTTTAAAGTACGTTTAGCGTCGCTCCTGAATCCCCCTTAAGCCTTGTAAGTAGTAAATAGATTTTCAGAGATTTATTAAGAACCATAGACTCCACTTTTTGTCTTTTTTTTCTTTCTTTTATTTTTTTTAAATTCTTCTTTCATTTAAGAGGACATTGATTTTTTTTCAATCTATTCTTGGTTTATATCAACACTTGCCATCAAATGATTTTATTTGTCAACATATCATTCGGGAATAGATAAACATATTCGTTTTTTATTTTGAGTGGTAACAGTAAGTACAACGATCTCAATAAATTTGTAAGTAAAAATAGGAAGTTGGTTAAAATAAGAGACTGAATCCACTTTTAAGGTCTTTTTCGGCATTGGAGGCCATTTAGACACTAATTGATTGCTAGCCAATTCAATTGAATTAATTTTTGTCGCATGAGAACGAAATATGAACCCTAGCACAAGGAGTTAGAATTCTTCTACTGTGCCTACAGTGGAAACAGGAGAATAAAAGACTATTTTAATTTCTTTTGTCGACGTTTCGGACGCCAATCGCATCCTTCCTCGGGACCAAAGATTGTTAAAAACACATATAGATGTTGTTGTGAAATTTATAAAATATTTAAAGAATATTGAACAAGGCATCTTTTGTGTACGAGAAGACTTCTCTGTGCGTTATTTTTTCAATTCTCCAGAGCTCTTCTCTACACAAAAAGATGCCTTTTTTTATTGTTCAAATATTTTACTAGAACGCGATTTGGCGTCCGAAAAGGCGACCAAAATAAATTAAAAATAGTCTTTTATTCTCCCTGGCTGCACATCTACCTTCATTAAGACAAAACTTTCTCTTCTGTGCTGGTCACACCAGGTTTTTTGTTTTGAGATATATTTAGTTTCCCATAGCACCTTAGTTAGCTCGACCACTTGCATTTCTTAAGTAAAAAGTCAATTGATTCAAAATTTCCATAGGCTGTGTGTATTTTAAATATTGACTACTTGAAATAAACTGGTTATTTTTCAAAATTTTAATCTCATATTTGGAAAATTTTTTTAATGTGTAAAAAGTTCTAAAGAGGACCCCCATTTTGAATCGAAATTAACATGCAAATCCCCATTTGGGGCTCTCTGGAAGGAAGAGCCAGAAAATGAATTTGAAAAATTTGAAATACATCAGTAAAGTCTTCATATACACAGGGTCGGATCTAGGGGGGGGAGTGGGTGCATGTGCCTCGGGCGGCAGATATCAGGGGGCGGCAATTAAAGAAAGATTTAATAAAAAAAAAGTAAAATGATATGAATTTTGTTTAAAAAATTTTAAGGAGGGGGGCGGCAAATTAAATTTTGCCCCCCAAAAAAAAAAATATCTCCTAGTTCTGGCCCTCCATATAAGATATATTCGTGTTTGAAGGGAGCCCAGAGTGTTATGTCATATACAAATAGATAAGAGAAAGTAAAAATGAAAATTACCCTGGGGCCTGACATCAAAATCGTTGCTTTTAAGCAATTCCAAATCACGGCTGAATCTTGATTGGGTAGCCGAGAAAAACAAGCGTGTGGAATATCCCCGGGTAAGCATCGGCATATAAATAGTATACAATCAATGGCCTCTACAAACGAAAAGGTGAATTAAAAAAAAAATTTCCCATTTTGTTTATGTAAATAACTTTAGTGAGATGGCCGGATATACGGTATAGTGGCTAATAAGAAATAAGAGAACTTGCATTGTGAATTTATTTATAAAAAGGCTTACCTTACTCACATTAGTTGTTTCTATTTGAGTGCGATAAGGAAACTAACATTCTGATAAGCGAAGGTTGATAGGAAAGCTTCTATAATATGAATGAATATAAAAACGCGCATGTCCACTTCTTGTTTATTTATACATAAACTCTCCCCCTGGACCCCTCCGGTTGTCTGTGACCCGCCTGCGGCGGACCTCTTCAAGTGCCCCAATTTTTACTGTACTGTCGGAAACTAAATATATGCCGACACAAAAAAAATCTGGTGTGACAAGCCCAGAACACAACTTTCGATTACCGACCCAGCTAGCAGAACCTCGTCAAAATGACGTCCGAAATTGGTCATAACTGGTCAAAAGACGTCAAATGACTAATTAAAACCTAAAATAAAACGTCTTTTTTGTAACGTCTTTAAAACGTGCAAAATATCACATTATAAAGACGTACCGATCAGGTACCGATCACGACACTTATTATTACTTTCTCTTACCTCCATATTTTTATTTTAATACGCATGCGCACACATTTCGCGCATGCACATGCATTTCGCGCATGCGCAACTGTTAGCACACACAAAGGATCGTACCGGTTCAGTTAGTGACAGTCTATTATCTATGGTGGCAGTTAATGAAGTCGTCTTTTATTGCTGTTGAATTTATAACTAATGATGATCCTGTAATGGCTATAGTCTGTAACATTGTCTTTTATATAATAGTGTATAGAAAATCGCGTTTTTACAAAAGTATTAAAATAAAATATCGATATAGATACTAATTAAAATTAAAAATTGAATAATTAAATCTCTCAATTATTATTTTATAATTAGTCATATATATATTAAATTTCAACTTTCCTATTTTTGTCATTTAAATGGATAGAGAAGAGATGTATTTATTTGCTAAAATAATGTGTTTTATAATTATATTATTAATACAATTTAATTTTATATGTGAGTTTGTTTCTCATTTTATTTATCCATCAGATTATAAAAAGGTCAAAAAAAAGTCACGGAATCACGTTTTTTTGACGTTTCAAAATGTCGTCATCGGTCTGTGACATTAGTCCGTGATTTTTAGGTCATTTTGACGTCAAAAAATTGGTCAAAAAAAAGTCACGGAATCACGTTTTTTTGACGTTTCAAAATGTCGTCATCGGTCTGTGACATTAGTCCGTGATTTTTAGGTCATTTTTGTCGTCAAACATAACGTCATTTCTGGTCATCTCTGACCAGTTTCCGACGTCATTTTGACGGGTCTCTGCTAGCTGGGGAAGTTAAGAGAAAATATAATTTATAAAAATCATAATTGTGATTGTATTTTGAAGTAAATGAATATGTAACCATATTGGCCCGATGTTACATGAGGTTAAAAAGAGTAATTTGTATGTTTCAGTCCTGATGATGGTCCTTTTCTGGTCGAAACTGTGAGAATGTGCACACAACAGTTGTCTGGCAATAAAATTCCTATGTTCTAATTATCGTGAACTCCATTATACGAATTTAAAAAGAAGTAAAACCTCCAAGAATAAAAATCTGGTGTGACTGGTCGCACAGCACACAACTTTCTCTTACCCTTTAGCCAGAGAAAGATGTGTACTGTGCCACCAGTCAAACCAGATTTTTTGTGTCGAAAATTTGCTCTTAGCACTTAAGTTCCAAACTTGACCACGCGATTCTTAGATGGAGCTGAGCTACGAATGCTTCCGACATCAGTAAAGTGTACTTTAAACGATTTCCACGAAAAATTTTACAGATATACTTTTTAAAGAGCATCTAAAAAAATAGTTCATTTATGAATTTTAAACAAAATTGTTTGGAGCGAATTTTGAGAAAATCGAAAAAAACTGAAAAAGTACATTAGTAAATTACTAGTACTTTTTGGCCAATTTTGTTCAAAAGCTTATTTACACCCCTTGGGAGGGTGCCTAACTTAAATATAAAATTTCAACCTCGTAGCTCTTTTAGTACCTGAAATATTTTGTTCACAGATAGACAGACAGACACACAGACAGACAGACCATGTCGCGAAAACCACTTTTTTGGATTCAGGGGACCTCAAAACGTGTATATCCATCAAAATCTCGACATCGAATTTTTGACATGAATCCAATACTTTCTCTCTATATATATTCATATGCAGTTAAGAGAAAGTAAAAAGTCTCCTTTTAATTTACTAAAACGTGATGATATCATCTAAATAAATTCTAAAATGGGCCCAAAAATATCGAGCAGTCTCATATTAAACGCTGCCTTAATATAAAACATACCTTTGAATATATGAAGGTAAAAATATTTTTTTTTTTTAAGATAAATATGCAGAGAGGAATATTTTTAAATCTCCCCTTGGCCTAGTTTTAAATATAAAAATATCGTAAAAAAATTTGTTATACACAATCATCTTCTATAATTACTATAATGAACTCTTCTATGATTACAAATTTATTTATAATTACATTTTATATTTAATTTTATGATGTAGGGGTAGGGGCGTGGGGGGGGGGGTAAGGTCCCCTAGGGTAAATAAAAGCCATAACTTCATATTTATATTTACTTTTTCGGCTTTACAATTTACAATATAATAAATATTTGAAATAATGGCTTCAGACGTTTAGCAGTCTTGTTTTTCGGATATCCGATTTTCAGCACTGTTTGGCGTTGCTTAACAAACCTGATTGTTGTCCTAACTATTTGCCAGGCCCAAGCTCTACTTTAGTTCACTAAAAAATGAACTTGTCATGGATCAAAGTCGAGAGTTCCATTGAGAAATTCCTGACACACAGAAAATTTAATTTAATTTATTTAACTTCAAATGCTTATAGCAGATTATAGTTGACTCCCTAACAGAGAACCTACCTTCTATACCGAACGTCTCGGGTTCGGACCCCAGGCAGTCCGATAATTTTATTTAAGGCATTTGGATACCAAATGACTTAATAAAATGCCTGGACCCCCCAATTGATATATTAAACATACTGATTATCGTAAAAGTCTTAAATGGCCTCAGTTGCCGAAAAGACTGTGTGAATGTGTGTGGAATGAGAAAAGTGTGAATAAAAAAAAAAAAAAAAAAAAAAACAGAGAACAAATGCGAGGTTAACTACCCACATATATTACAGAATTTAAGGAAAAAGAGGAAATGACTGAATGAAATGATTAAAGAAAAAAGTAATAAAAAATGATTCGCTACTCAATCATGTCATCCAGCATCAAACATGACATCAAGCATTCCTTAATCATGTCATCAATCATATAATCAAGCATCCCATCAATCATGTCATCAAGCATCAATTTTGTCATCAAGCATCCCATCAATCATGTTATCCAGGATCAATCATATCATCAAGCATTCCATCTATAATATCATCAAGCATCCCAGCTATCATGTCCTCAAGCATCACATGAATCTTGTTCTCAAGCATCACATCAATCATGTTATCAAGCATTAAGCGTCGCTATCAATCATGTCATCAAGCATCCCAAATGATGGTTGCCATGGTTCGAAAATATAAATATTTTCCCATACTTTATAAATTTTACATCTTGAATTCTAATATATCTGCGGAAACTAAATATAATATGTCGACACGAAAAATCTGGTGTGACAAGCACAGAACACAACTTTCGATTACCGAAGGTAAAAAAAGTTGCTGTGCGGCAATCGCACCAGATTTTTTTATTAAATTTTATTTTCATTTTATTTATTTATATTTTAAAATTTCCCATTGTCAAAATTTCATAAAATTCCTTTTTTTATAGCTACCTATAAAGTAGACACTCTCCCCCTGACTTGACCGCCCATCCCCTTTGGATAAATTGCGAGATAAAAAGGACCACAAATAAATTTCGAGTGGCGACATTGCACCAAATGGAAATGGGCAATCTTTGATCAATTAAATAAAAGGATAGTCTCCTTTATTTTCTAACATTCTCATTAAATTTATAGCGAGCTAACTCTTCCAAACTGTGTAATAATAACCTGGAGCCAAAAATGTCGGAGAAAGAGACTCTATTTATTATAAATAATTTTAATTGGCTGGCAAAGCAATCGGGGACATTATGCCAGAGAGAGTAAGAGAGAGAGATTGGTCAACCGAATTTATGTAAATCTCAGATGATTTCATCTTCTTTAATAGAGAGAAAGAGCATAGCATCTCATCTCCTACTTTATTTCTTATATAATTTACAATTACAAAAAAAAAATTGACCAGGGAAAAATGCCAGCGAATTCCTCACAGGTGTAAATAATAATAATATTCTTTTAACTCTGTTTAATCTAATTAGATTTAAAACTACATGATTTTTAATAAAATAGTACTCTAATAAATTTTTTATATGTTTTATTAATCTTACAAATGCGGTGGTTTCAACCATTGGCGCAAATAACACCCCCGCGAGGGGGCGCAGTAGCTCAGGAAGGAATTTAAAAAATAAAATGTAGTAAACACAATAAATTTTACACTAAAAAATATTTCATTAAGATAAGCTTACCTTAATAAAACTATTCCAAAAATAATCGACGTGATAGATAAGGTATAATAGTGCCTGTGACGTCAGCGCCTGCTCTGGGGGGGGGAGATATTTGGGGTGTAAAAGAATTATGTTGTAAATTCTTTCCGAGTTCCTTTAGTATACTCAGTTGTTGATTATTTTGTAGTTTATTTATTTATTTATTTATTTAAAAGAACGTTGACATAACCCCATTTTTGCCGTCGTTAATTTTGGAGTTTAAATAACTATAAAAATTAAAGAGCTCTAATGAAAAAAATCTGGTGTGACTGGTCGCACAGCACCACTTACCTTTGGTAATAGAAAGTTGTGTACTGTTCTTGTCACACCAGATTTTTTGTGTCGACATATATTTAGTTTGCGCCGTTATATTAGCATTTAAGATGTAAACTTTATAATTATGAAAAAATATTTATATTTTGTTGGCAACCATTTCTCCTATCTCTCCTATGAAGTGCAAGAGTAAAGTGGTCTTCAGAAGATTTCAATGTCAAAATGAGAATATACATTTTAAAGAGCATCTAAAAAATAGTTCATTTATGAATTTAAAAAAAAATCCTTGGAGGGAATTTTGAGAAAATCGAAAAAAACTGAAAAAGTACATCAGTAAAGTACTAGTACTCTTTGGCCAATTTTGACCAAAAGCTTATTTTCACGCCTAAGATGGGTGTTTAACTTAAATATAAAATTTCATCCTCCTAGCTCAATTCCTTCATGCTTAAATTCGAACACAGACACACAGACAGACCATGTCGCGAAAACCACTTTTTTGGATTCAGGGGACATCAAAACGTGTATATCCATCAAAATATCGACATCGAATTTTTGACATGAATCCAATACTTTCTCTCTCTATATATATTAACATATATAGGTAAAAGAAAGTAAAAAAAAAAAAGGAAGCGCCTGATTGTTAGGCAACCAGACGACTCTCTCTGTATATTTGGACGCAGAAGAACCAGGCGCTTCATTCATTAAAAAGTAATTATTTTATTTATTTATTTATAAAGAGATTTACCAATGCTCAAACTCACAAGAGAGTTTTCCAATTATAAAGAGAGAGTAAAACACTTTAGCGTCAAAAAAAAAAAGAGAAAATTAAAAAAAAAATCTGGTGTGACTGGCGCACAGCACACAACTTTCTCTTACCTTCGGTAATCGAAAGATGTGTACTGTGCTTGTCACACCAGATTTTTTGTGTCGACATATATTTAGTTTCCGACAGTACGGAACATTTGAATTCAGATGTAAAATTTTTTTTTTTTTTTTTTTTTTAAAACATTCACACTTTTTTCTCATTCACACTCACACTCACACACACATTCACACTGTCTTTTCGGCAGCTCAGGCCATATAAGACATTTACGATATCCGTTATTTATGAATTTATATATATAGGGGTCCAGGCATTTTTATTTAAGCCATTTGGTATCCAATTGGCTTAAATAAAATCATCGGACTGCCTGGGGTCCGAACCCGCGACGTTTGGTATATGAGGTTAGCACGCTAACCTCTACACCACGCCCCGTGGGCGATGTAAAATTTATAAGTATGGGAAAATATTTATATTTTGTTACCATGGCAACCATTTCTACTATCTTTCCTATGAAATACAAGAGTAAAGTGGTCTTCAGAAGATTTCAATCGCAAAATGAGAATATACATTTTAAAGAGCATCTAAAAAATAATTGATTTTTGAATTTTTAAAAAAATCGTTGGAGCAAATTTTGAGAAAATCGAAAAAAACTGAAAAATTACATCAGTAAAGTACTAGTACTCTTTGGCCGATTTTGATTAAAAGCTTATTTTTCCGGTCCCGGGGGGTGTTTAACTTAAATATAGAATTTCAACCTCGTAGCTCAATTCCTTCATGCTTAAAATTGAACACACACACACACACAGACACACACACACACACACACACACACACACCCACCCACCCACACACAGACAGACCATGTTGCGAAAACCACTTTTTTGGATTCAGGGGACCTCAAAACGTGAAGATCCATCAAAATCTCGACATCGAATTTTTGACATGAATCCAATACTCACTCTCTATATATATATTACTTATATACATAGGTAAGAGAAAGTAAAAAAGTTAAATAAAATAAGGATAAGAGTTAGGTTATTTAACAAATTTACAAAATCTTGTAAATAACTGTAACTATCTGTAAATAACTCGGATTCGCATGTGCGAACCTCGCAAGAAAGGAAACTCAAATAAAATTCATCAAATTCAAACAAAAACAAGATTCAGTGTCCCGAAAGGGTTGAGGGGGTGCATGTGCTCCCCCCCCCGAAATTCCGAACAATTGGATAAATAAGGAGAAGAGTGGTTTCAATTTTAAATACTGTTTGAGAGGTTTGATTTATTTAAGGGACTCTCTATTTTGAGAGTGGGTGAAGTGTCATTGACTTTGTAGCCTCAAGAAAGGATGACACAAATGATGATTCCCATTATGTATTTTTACTTTCTCTTACCTATGTATATATGTAATATATATATAGAGAGAGAAAGTATTGGATTCATGTCAAAAATTCGATGTCGAGATTTTGATGGATCTTCACGTTTTGAGGTCCCCTGAATCCAAAAAAGTGGTTTTCGCGACATGGTCTGTCTGTGTGTGTGTGTGTGGGTGTGTGGGTGGGTGTGTGGGTGTGTCTGTGTTCAATTTTAAGCATGAAGGAATTGAGCTATGAGGCTGAAATTTTATATTTAAGTTAAACACCCCCCGGGACCGGAAAAATAAGCTTTTAATCAAAATCGGCCAAAGAGTACTAGTACTTTACTGATGTACTTTTTCAGTTTTTTTCGATTTTCTCAAAATTTGCTCCAACGATTTTTTTTAAAATTCAAAAATCAATTATTTTTTAGATGCTCTTTCAAATGTATATTCTCATTTTGCAATTGAAATCTTCTGAAGACCACTTTACTCTTGTATTTCATAGGGAAGATAGGAGAAATGGTTGCCATGGTAACAAAATATAAATATTTTCCCATACTTATAAATTTTACATCTGAATTCATATGTTCCGTACTGTCGGGAACTAAATATATGTCGACACAAAAAATCTGGTGTGACAAGCACAGAACACAACTTTCGATTACCGAAGGTAAGAGAAAGTTGTGTGCTGTGCGCCAGTCACACCAGATTTTTTTTTTTTTTTACTCCAAGTCATTAAATATAAATAAACTCAGTTGTTGAAAGCAATTGATATACTGGGCTAGATATATTTTTATTTTATTTTTTTTTTTTTATATTTCAATTTGTTGAAATAAGATGTTCATAAATTACATCAAGAATTAGAACAACAAATAATATTTAGATTTTCTTTTCTTTCTTCTTTATTTTTAAAAATGTTGAGATCAAGGGAGGTTAAAACGAGTAATTATGTAATTATCACCTCCCCCCCCCCCCCCCCCCCCGCCGTCGCACAGTGGGTCAAAATCCCAAAAAGCTGGCCAAAAGTCGAAAAATAAAGTTTTTAGTTGGAAAATTTTATATGCTGCGTTGGCTAGACTGATAACCCAAGTGTCAAAATCCGTTAGAATTAGAGTCAGATCCCTTATGCCTGCTTTTGAAAATTAGTTCAAAGTTGACCGTCGCTCAAATAATATCTAACGTCCAAGCAGGAGAAACATCAAGCTCGTGTTTGAAGAGGCATAGTTTCTCGTAGAGTTACCCGATTTTACTTTAACAAAATGGAATCAACTCGTGAAAGTAAGTAGATTAAAACTGTGTTTATTAGAAAACTCAATATTTTTAAAGAAAAAAGTAATAAGGTAATAAAGTTATGTGAATTTTACGATGGAAAACAAAAAAAAAGTTTAGTTTTTAATGAAAAAGTTTAGTTGTAAAACGTTGTATTGTTATCTAACATACTAGACATGAAAGGTGGAACTATTATCTATAAAATAAAATAAAATCCAGCTGCGAATATCTGCGAAACGAGATTTTATGCAGTTTTTTGTAAAAAAGAAAATACGAAATATTATTTTAGCGTAACTAAAAAAAGTATAAATAATTTTTTCGTGCGCATGGATAATTGTTTAAACTGCTCTTCAACAGATATAATGTAGGCCTATATAAATAAATGTATACTGTACAGATACTGAAATAGTTATTTAGAATTTAAAAGCAAACAATTTTTTTTTCAAACTCAAATTTCATCCCTAAATTTATGCGCGAGATGCCTGTAATTTGATCGATTTAATTTATTTGGACTATTATTTGTATTGATATACAGGATCAAATTTGTTGTATAAAAATTAAATTTAAATTTTATTGCATTAACTAGCCGCAAAGCCCGCCGAAGCTGCCCCTGGGCCCACTTGTCGGTCCTTGGCAGGCAAGTTTGTTCCATATTTCTTGTTGCATTGCAATATTTGTTTTTTTTTTTTATTAAAATTATATTTGCCTTATTTGCACTATATGGTTGTAATTTTATTTAGAATATAAAATTTTAAAAAAATCAGAGCCCTTGGGGGGGGGCAAGTGCCCCCTGCCCCCACAAAGGACGGCCCTGTTCTGAATAACCCTATTCAACAAATTTTATCAAAAACTAATAATTATTCTTCACATTGTAAGCATTTTTACTTTTGATTAGGCCATATTGGTTCCGCCATTTTGAATTTGGTATTTTTGACATCGGATCAGTAATCAGCGACCCCAAAAACCCCCCAGTAACAAATTTCAGATCGATTTATTAAGATTTCGAATTTTGGCCAGCTTTTTTGGATTCTGACCCACTGTGCGTCGAGATGAAAAAGGGGCAATTTTTCTTCAATAACTCCAAAAGTCTATCAAAATTTTCTGTCAACGCGGGCGGCAATTTGAAGATTTAATTGCTCTCTACACTTTCATAATATTAACAAAAATACAATCTACAAAAAGCCCTGATCCATGTTATTTAAGAAAAATTAAATTATATCGTAAAAAGTTTGCCCCTTTTTTATTTCGAGGGGGGCAGGTGATAATTACATAATTACTCGTTTTAACCTCCCTTGATCTCAACATTTAAAAAAAATAAAAATACATAATGGGAATCATCATTTGTGACATCCTTTCTTGCGCCTACAAAGTCAATGACACTTTCAACCCACTCTCAAAAATGAGAGTCCCTTAAATAAATCAAACCTCTCAAACAAAATTTAAAATGAAAACCACTCTTCTCTTTATTTATAATTGTTCGGAGTTTCCGGGGGGGGGGGGGCATGACCCCCCTCAACCCTTTCGAAACACTGATCGAATTTCATCGATCTGGCTTCTTGGGTTTTTAAGCAATCGCGTTCACACACACACCAAGGGCGGATACAAGGGGGAGGGGGGAGGGGGTAAAGGGGGTAATTACCCCCCCCCCCGAGATTCGAAAAAAATACCTTTTTTTCGCAAAAAAAATTTATTTTTAATGTAAAATTTTTTAAATTAATACTTAAATTTGATGTGTATTTATATTCTGGCAAACAAGTACAGAATGCGCTTTTAAATTACCGAAATTAAAAAAAATAGTGTGCTGTGCGACGAGTCCCACCAGATTACCCCCCCCCGAGAAACACCTCTGGATCCGCCCTTGACACACACACACACACACACACACACGACGTAATTCCAAAAGAATATACGAGAAAGTTTTGGGGAAGTCATTCCCGATTTAATTTACTTTCTTT
>JAKCPI010022284.1:0-24284 GCA_023213315.1 Euborellia annulipes | reverse complement strand
ATAACAAAAATAAAAAACCTAAAATTTTATAAAATTTGGTGAAATCATATGTTTATCGTTTCGAATGGATACCAAACGAAGTATTTACATTCTACCAACATAACAAAAATAAAAAACCTAAAATTTTATAAAATTTGGTGAAATCATATGTTTATCGTTTCGAATGAATACCAAACGAAGTATTTACATTCTACCAACATAACAAAAATAAAAAACCTAAAATTTTATAAAATTTGGTGAAATCATATGTTTATCGTTTCGAATGAATACCAAACGAAGTATTTACATTCTACCAACATAACAAAAATAAAAAACCTAAAATTTTATAAAATTTGGTGAAATCATATGTTTATCGTTTTGAATGGATACCAAACGATGTATTTACATTCTACCAACATAACAAAAATAAAAATCCTAAAATTTTATAAAATTTGGTGAAATCCTATGTGTATCGTTTCGAATGAATACCAAACGAAGTATTTACAATCTAGCAACATAACAAAAATAAAAAACCTAAAATTTTATAAAATTTAGGGAAATCCTATGTTTATCGTTTTGAATCGATACCAAACGATGTATTTACATTCTACCAACATAACAAAAATAAAAATCCTAAAATTTTATAAAATTTGGTGAAATCCTATGTTTATCGTTTCGAATGGATACCAAACGATGTATATATTTTTTACTGTTTGGAATGCATATTAAAACGATCTATTCATGGGATAACTTAATATTTAATAAACAAAAATTAATAAATAATATTTTCATGTAATATTTCACAAAAAGAAGTGAAATCTCAGCCAAAAACATCGGAGATGCAAAAAAGGGGCGCCCTCGCATTATTTTTGCCTAGCGTCGAGGTGAAATAAAAAAAATGCGCCTCGCTTTTCTGATTTATATAAAAGCGAGGATATATGAAACAAATAAAATTCTGTAGGGGTTTTATTTAAGTGAAAATATTTCCTCGCTTTTATATAAATCAGAAAAGCGAGGCGCATTTTTATTTCACCTCGACGCTAGGCAAAATAATGCGAGGCGCTACCGTCTCCGATGTTTTGGCTGAGTTTATTTATTAGGGATAAATTCGAATGAAAATAATTTTTAATGGACTCATTTTATTTACCCACCCCTATTATCAATAAATACTTATTTTTTATTAAGGTCTTTTTCGCCATCGAAGGCCTATTTATTTAAATTGATTGGTATCCATTATCAATAAATAATATAATATTTATTGAGTTATTTTTTTGAATAATAAAAAATTATTGCGCATGCCTAAAATGAATTTTCAAGAGAAATACACGTTTTTAAAGTCTCTTATATTACACAGGTCAACAAAAAAAGATTTTTTTTTTTTGGGTTTCTGTTTTAATGCTGGAATTCTGATTCTAGGCACCAAAAAACACTTAAATTTCAATTTTTAGCTTTTAAAGTTTGCTTTTGTTTAATTGATAGAGGGGTTTGAAAAAATAAAAAAAATCTGGTGTGACTGGCGCACAGCACACAACTTTCTCTTACCTTCGGTAATCGAAAGTTGTGTTCTGTGCTTGTCACACCAGATTTTTTGTGTCGACATATATTTAGTTCCCGACAGTACGGAACATTTGAATTCAGATGTAAAATTTATAAGTGTGGGAAAATATTTATATTTTGTTACCATGGCAACCATTTCTCCTATCTTCCCTATGAAATACAAGAGTAAAGTGGTCTTCAGAAGATTTCAATTGCAAAATGAGAATATACATTTTTAAAGAGTATCTAAAAAATAATTGATTTTTGAATTTAAAAAAAAATCGTTGGAGCAAATTTTGAGAAAATCGAAAAAAACTGAAAAAGTACATCAGTAAAGTACTAGTACTCTTTGGCCGATTTTGATTAAAAGCTTATTTTTCCGGTCCCGGGGGGTGTTTAACTTATATATAAAATTTCAACCTCGTAGCTCAATTCCTTCATCCTTAAAATTGAACACAGACACACCCACCCACCCACCCACCCCACCCACCCACAGACAGACCATGTCGCGAAAACCAATTTTTTGGATTCAGGGGACATCAAAACGTGAAGATCCATCAAAATCTCGACATCGAATTTTTGACATGAATCCAATACTTTCTCTCTATATATATATTACATATATACATAGGTAAGAGAAAGTAAAAAACCTCAAAATTTGTGTACTTTTTTCAGTTTTTCGCTTCTATCTCGTAAACTAAGCATATTTTGTGCACCATAATACATTAGAAAGTTGTAGAGCATTAAATTTGCTAATATTTGGTTGATAAAATGAATATTTAGACCCAATATTAATCGAGATATGACCGATCAAAGTTTCTATTTGTTTTATATTTCGAGAAACGAGACTTTCTTTAGTTTTTCGCTTATATCTCGAAAACTAAACATATTTTCTCCACTACAGTAAAATAGAAAATTGTAGAGTATTAAATTTGCTAAAATTTGGTTGATAAATCAAATTTGTGAACTCAATATTAACCGAGAAACGGCCTAACGAATTTTTTTGTTTTACATTCGAGAAACATGGTCTAACTTTGATCGGCCGTACCTCGGTTAATATTGGGTCTACATATTCGTTTTAACAACCAAATTGTAGCAAATTTAATGCTCTACAACTTTGTATGGTACTATGGTGCACAAAATATGATTAGTTTACGAGATATAAAAATGTCAGGTCTTCTTAGTAAAAAATTCGAAAAATTGCTCTAGTTTCTACAAAAGCAAACTTTGATTAAAAAAATTATTTTTACATTTATTTTTGGAGTAGGAGAAACAAAAATTTCATATGAAGAAGCCAGACCCAAAAATCGTGTTGACCAGTGTTATATATAAAGAGAAATAATCCCCCCAATGATTCGAATTTTATATTTGTTTTCTTTACACGAAAATTTATATATAATAAATATACATAAATGTAAGAGAAAGTAAAAATGTTATTTAATTTCCCTAGCTTCTCTACTAAAGACTAATTTAACAAATGCAAAGTACTTGAAAACGCAGAATAAGCAGTCGAAACGTTGTACATTTTTTACTTTCTCTTATTTATATATATATATATAGAAAGTATTGGATTCGTGTCAAAAAATTCGATGTCGCGATTTTGATGGATATACACGATTTGAGGTCCCCTAAATCCAAAAATTGGTTTTCGAAAGGTCTGTCTGTCTGTGAACAAAATATCTCAAAAACGAAAAAAGCTAGGAAGTTGAAATTTTATATATAAAATCTGGTGTGACTGGCGCACAGCACACAACTTTCTCTTACCTTCGGTAATCAAAAGTTGTGCTCTGTGCTTGTCACACCAGATTTTTTTGTGTCGACATGTATTTAGTTTCCGACAGTAGGGTACATTGGATTTTAAGATGTAAAATTTATAAGTATGGGAAAATATTTATATTTTGTTACCATGGCAACCATTTCTCCTATCTTTCCTATGAAGCACAAGAGTAAAGTGGTCTTCAGAAGATTTCAATGACAAAATGAGAATATACATTTTATAAGGAATCTAAAAAATAATTGATTTTTGAATTTTAAAAAAAAATCGTTGGAGCAAATTTTGAGAAAATCGAAAAAAACTGAAAATTGCATCAGTAAAGTACTAGTACTTTTTGGCCAATTTTGTTGAAAAGCTTCGTGTCACGTCCCAGGGGGGTGCCTAACTTAAATATAAAATTTCAACTTCGTAGCTCTTTTCGTTCTTGAGATATTTTGTTCACAGACAGACACACAGACACACAGACAGACAGACTATGTCGCGAAAACCACTTTTTTGGATTCAGGGGACCTCAAAACGTGTATATCCATCAAAATCTCGACATCGAATTTTTGACATGAAACCAATACTTTCTCTCTATATATATTAACATATATATAGAGGTAAGAGAAAGTAATAAGTTAGGTGCTCCCCTGAGACGTAACATGAAGCTTTTGATCAAAATCGGTCAAAAAGTACTAGTACTTTACAGATGTACTTTTTACATTTTTTTTCAATCTTCACAAAATTCGCTCCTAACGATTTTGATTAAAATTCATAAATCAATTATTTTTTTGATGCTCTTTAAAATGTATATTCTCATTTTGCCATTGAAATATTCTGAAGACCACTTTACTCTTGAACGTACTTCATAGGAAGGATAGGAGAAATCGTTGTCAAGATTATAAAATATAAATATATATTTTTCTATGTTTATAAATTTTACATTTTGAATTAAAATGTACCGTACTGTCGGAAACTAAACATATGTCGATATAAAAAATATGTTGTGATCAGCACAGAACACAACTTTCGATCACCGAAGGTAAGAGTTCTGTACGACCAATCACACCAGATTTTTATATTTGTAATAAGTAATTAATACAAAATTAAGTTTTTCACTAATTTTATGAAACATTCGGCCGATTGCGCGATCAGAAGATGAAATCCGATTTGAAAAAATTATTTTTTCTTTTTCTTTTTATTTACCAACCGCACTATAGCAACTCTGAATTCAAAATTTGACTTTTTGGATCCTACTGTACATTTCACCCTACTATACAAAGAGGTCAAAAAATTAATTGATGAGGAATTGACATTGTGATATTAAAATTGAATTGAAATGTCATCTATCTATCTATCGTTTGTAGGAAGGGACGCGATGCGTGGGAGTGCAAGTCCACTCTCTGTTTCCATGTGTTGACTCAATTGGGAATTAAGTTATCCCAATTGAACTTCAATGATTGCTTGCATGGCTGAATGTCGTTATATATAATTGCATTATTGTATGACCAAAAGGCACTTGGGTTAGTTTAATAATTATAATTCAAAAGCATCGTCAACGAGAGAGAGAGAGAGAGAAGAGAGAGTAGTTGCTAATTATATTATACGCAATGTCATGATTTTGCTCATCTCTATTATTATATTTACATATAATATGCGAATAAACAAACGATGAAAACATTTTTACTTTTATTATTGAAAATGGAAAAGAATAATACGAGACTTTCCTTTATGAAATGGAGGGAAAATCTTATTGTGGAGCAAACATTCAAAAGTTTTGATTAATTTTCAGTTAATCATATTAATTTGTTTGTCTGATCTTTAAAAGTAGGATTGTTGCTTTTAGTTATAGGATCTAATTTGCAAAGATGCGGAATGGTCTGGGAATAAAAATAAAAAAATCTGGTGTGACTGGTCACACAACACACAACTTTCTCTTACATTCAGTAATCAAAAGTTGTGTTCTGTGCTTGTCACACCAGATTTTTTGTGTCAACATGTTTATGTGTATTTAGTTTCCGCCGATATGTTAAAATTCAAGATGTAAAATTTATAAACATGGATAAATATTTATCTTTTCTTACCAGGGGTGGCTAACTTGAATATAAAATTTCAACTTCCTAGCTCAATTCCTTCATGCTTTAAATTGAACCCAAACAGACACACACATACACACACAGAGACAGACAGACCATGTCGCGAAAACCACTTTTTTTTTTGGAATCAGAGGACCACAAAACTTTCATGCTTATTCAATACAAGATCGCTATTTGAGATGCTTAATGAATTTGTGCTGTATATGTGTGAAACAAATTGCGAATTAGAAGAGAGATGGAACGGATTTTGTTTTAAATATGGCTAGTAGCCGCAGAAACGTCCACAAAGGCGGAGAAATTGCCTTTATTTTTTTGAACTCTTTAATAAATGTATGAAGACTGATGGTTGTTGGTATGAGGGAGAAAGAGAGAAGAGATTATTCATTCATAGTGTAGGTACATATTCCACTAGAAGGTTTTCTTCTTCTCGTTATAGAAAAACAAAATGATTGCATGCACTTAGAACAAAATAAAGTGCAAGTGCCCCCTTTCTTTCTTTTTTCATTTTCTGAGAGTGTAAATATTACTCATTTTACTTTCTCTTACCACTATATATGTTAATAAATAGAAAGAGAAAGTATTGGATTCATGTAAACAATTCGGTGTCGTGATTTTGAAGGATATACATGTTTTGAGGTCCCCTGAATCCAAGAAAGTGGTTTTCGCTACATGGTCTGTCTGTGTGTCTGTGAACAAAATATCTCAAAAACGAAAAGAGCTAGGAATTTGAAATTTCATATTTAATTTAGGCACCTCTCTGGCATGTGACAGGAAGCCTTTGAACAAAATCGGCCAAAGAGTACTAGTATTTTACCGATCCACTTTTTTTTTTTCGATTTTCTCAAATTCAAAAATCAATTTTTTTTTTAGATGCTCTTTAAAATGTATATTTTCATTTTTCTATTGAAATCTTCTGAAGACTACTTTACTCTTGTATTTCATAGGAAAGATAGGAGAAATGATTGTCATTGAAACAAAATATAAATATTTTCCCATACAATTTTACATTTTGAAAATCGAATTTACCGTACTGTTGGAAACTAAATATATGTCGCAGGGCCGGAACTAGGAGATTTGTTAGGGGGGGGGGGGAGAAAGTTTAATTTGCCGTCCCCTTCTTTAAAATTCATAACATTTTACTTTTTTTTTTTTTTTTTTAGAAATTTTCCTCTCGAAACTCAAATATCGGCTTTCTTTATTTAATTGCCGCCCCCTGATATCTGCCGCCCGGGGCACATGCCCCCTCTGCCCCCCTAGATCCGGCTCTGATATGTCGACACAAAAAAGCGCTCAGATTTAAATTCTTCAATCTTGAATCAGAATTATGTGAATTCATATATAATAATATAAATATTAATATTCCCTTTAAAAAATAACGTTCAAACATAATAATATACGTAAACCAGAAAGTTTTTTAATATTTAATCATTTATTAAAAAAAAAAAAGATATTAAATACTTCAGGGTAGAACGAGAGAGAGAGGGAGAGAAAGTATTATAAAATATTAAAATAAATTTATAAATGCAGTTGGAGATAAAAAAAAAATGAATAAATGAAAATACTTGAAACGAGTTATATATTATAATATAAATCCGTCTCTGGTGAGTGGTTGAAATCCTAAATTAATCTCCGTAAAATTGAAAATTAGCCAACTTTATTTTAGCCAAGGAAGAGGCTTTAAGGCCCCCTTGGGGGTCGAGAAGCAAGTGGTTAAAAAGGGGTGGGAGAAAAAGAGAGAGAAAAATAAAAGCAGCAAAAAAAAAAAATAATAATAAGAAAAATCATATCTAGAATTATTATTTCGTTATTAATGACGTTTAAATTAGAGATAAGATGAATAAGATTTTATTACACATCCACCCACCACACCAAAGAATGTTTTTTTTGTTTTTTTTTTTTTTTTTACTTTCATCATAAATTATCTATAAAAGAACAAAAGATGAGGATGAAATAGAAGGTGGAGGATGATGTAAAACAAGAAGAGGAATTTATTAAGATATTTAAAGATAAATGATCCGGATGAAAAGGGTGGATTTTTCAAACATGAAAGATTTTTTTTTTTTCTTTTTATTACTAAAACAAGATGCCAGCACTGACAGCTTAAATATTTTCAAAAAATAAATGCAATTTAAAAAAAGAAAAGAAAAGTGAAAAGATTCAGTTTAATTATTACTTAATTTTGAGCTTTAATGTAATGGTAACTATTGCAGAACTTTTAATTTATATTTGTTAATTAAAAAGCAGGTGCCCTCGGGCTTGGTGTAGTTGTTAGTGCGCCTGCCTTGTATACCAAGGGTCGCGGGTTCGGACCTCAGGCAATCCGATGATTTTATTTAAGCCATTTGGATACCAAATGGCTTAAATAAGAATGCCTGCACTCCAAATACATATACCTATATTCAAATAAAGATTATCGTCAAAAGTCTTATACGGCCTGAATTGCCGAAAAGACTGTGTATGTGTGAATGAGAAAAAAGTCATTCCACGTCATATCAATAAGTGTAAATGTGTTAAAAGTCACTCTTTTTATTAAATTAATCCTGAAACCATAGGCGGAGCCACGGGAGGGGAGGGGGATTTGGGGGTTCAACCCCCCCTCCATTGGACCTAAGCCATGACTAGATATTTAAACTCCATAATAGAAAAATATAATAATTTTCTCTAGCTTAAAAAAAATATAAAAAAATAATTTTATTAAGGAAAACGCGCCCCCGGGTTTGGCGTAGTAGGTAGCGTGCCTACCTCCTATACTAAACGTCGCGGACGTTCGGATGATTTTATTTAAGTCATTTGGATACCAAAAGGATACCCTCAAACCAGGACATCCTCCATAGCATAGAAGAGGTTGGATATAAGGAGCCGGTTGGAACTAGAAATAAGGATTAGTTCACTAGCTAGAGTCGAAAGCAGGAGGAGGAGCTAGAGCAGTGTTTCCCAACCTTTTGAAGTTCACGGCGCCCCAAAGATGCGTTGGGAATAACATTACACACTAAGGGCACCCTTCCTTTTTTTTCCCCTAGCAAAACGAAATTTTTTTCGCTCCGCGGAAAATTTTTTTCCCTTCCGTGGAAATCATTTGACCTTTTTGTTAGCAAAGCTATTTTTTCCGCCTATTTATTATTATTTTATTTTTTTTTTTTTTGTTTATTTAAATATAACGCGGCACCCCTTAGCCATTCTCGCGGCACCCTTGGGTGCCGGGGCACATCGGTTGGGAACCACTGAGCTAGAGATAGGAAATGATGTAACTTCACGGGGTGCCGGTAGATGGCTACGGCCAGAGGCCGGTTGGATTTGAGGTGTGTGTCTTCGTGCACGAAAGCACCTCGGGTAAATAAACGGGGATCCCGATAGGAATTTCAAAATAAAATATTTTTTTTTACTTATAGAGATCTGAAGTAAAGCTCTTTGTCTAAAGAAACAGATAAACACTCCGCTATTATAAGCCCTTATATAAAATTATTTAAGATAAAATGGTTAAATTTTTTATTGCCTGAAACGAGTTGAATAAAAAATTGCCCGAGGGGGGTTTAGGGAGGCGAAGCGAAGGCGGGCGGAGTGGCTAGTCATATATTTCATTAGACGCCATATACTGCATATCGGGGGGAGGGGGGGAGAAATCACCCTGAACCCCCCATCAAAAATTTCTGGCTACGCCTATGCCTGAGAGAGTTCATTATATCTATAAAATAAGGGACTCTTGACTTAACCCATTTCTTCCCAACAATAGAAACACCTGAGACGAGAAAATAAACTTTTAATCAAAATCGGCCAAAGTGTACTAGTACTTTACTAAAAATTTTCTCAAAATTCCCTCCAACCACTGGCAACAAGTTGACGAAATATTATCTGAGATCAAATCAAATAAAGTGTCCTGATAAAGGATCTAAAGAGACGACTTTATTGTTAATAAAGGCTCTCCCTACAAGAAGAACCAAGATTTATTTTCTCACTTTTATTCCAGCCTGGCTGCAAACAACTACACAACTTCTAAAAGGATAGTAGACGACTTATTTGGGGAAACCATCAATTTCAATTAACTTTTATTTGTAGGATATAATCAAATTATAAAACATTCTTGAACTTGTTGTTGTATATCTGTTCCTATTGACAAGTGTAATTAGGAAGACACAAAGGGAGAGAATTAATTGCAACTAATCTCCAATACGTCGTAGCATTTCTTTGTCATCAAAATGTAATGTAATTCACGAAGAATTAGTGCATACAGGATAGAATTAAATCATAGAGAATGCTAAAAGACAAAAATGCTCCAAAACCTCTAAACAGGGTCGTAGACAGAGAAAATAAATATTTTACAAAATGGAGAATAAATTAAATTAATTTCTTTTTTTTATTGTCCTGAATAATTTGACTAGAAATAATTTGATATCTTGTTTCTTTGTATTTTAGGCAATGTATATAATATGATGATAAATGACCCTCGGTTATAAAGAATTTCATATATCAGATGATATCATATCGATGTCCAAAGTATACAAAGAGTGAATGAGTATCGATAACTTGTCAGATATATGATATGAAAAATTAACATTAACAATAAAGCAAGGGCGTAGCGAGGGGGGAGGGGGCATCATGCCCCTGGCGCCAAATGGTTTACAAACAAAAAATTTTTATTTAACTACATTTTTTTGTCACAAATTTAGAGCCTAGATTGAGCCTATGACTATTTATTTATTAATTTGCGAGTATATTTTACATAAAAAGGTATTGTGCCCCGGGCGCGAGTCAAGCTCTCTACGCCACTGCAATAAAGAAGAAAGTTCAAATAGCAAGCAGGGGATAGTTAGAGGATTTTCCCAAAATTGCCTCGAGTCTTCAAAAAAAAGAGGGGGGGGGGGACCAAAGGTCAAATGAATTCAAAATTCCTTCATATTATGAACACTTTATTTGTTCAAAATCATATATTTTTGAGTTTCCCTTCCCTACCTACTTCTTAAATGGACGATGTTATGTATAAAGGAACCAATTGCAATTATGATTGGAATTGAGATAAGACCGCCATCTTGTATGGAAAAAAGAAGATCTACCTTATTTAAATTACAGCATTATTACTCTGTTTACTTTTTTACTTTCTCGTACCCTATATATGAAATATATAGAGAGAGAAAGTATTGGTTTCATGTCAAAAATTCGATGTCGAGATTTTGATGGATCTTCACGTTTTGAGGTCCCCTGAATCCAAAAAAGTGGTTTTCGCGACATGGTCTGTCTGTCTGTCTGTCTGTCTGTCTGTCTGTCTGTCTGTCTGTCTGTCTGTCTGTCTGTGTGTGTGTGTGTGTTCAATTTTAAGCATGAAGGAATTGAGCTAGGAGGCTGAAATTTTATATTTAAGTTAAACACCCCCCGGGACCGGCAAAATAAGCTTTTAATCAAAATCGGCCAAAAAGTACTAGTACTTTACTGATGTACTTTTTCAGTTTTTTTCGATTTTCTCAAAATTCGCTCTAACGATTTTGATTAAAATTCAAAAATCAATTATTTTTTAGATGCTCTTTCAAATGTATATTCTCGTTTTGCCCTCAAAATTGTTTGAAGCACACTTTACTCTTGTGCTTCATAGGAAAGATAGGAGAAATAAATGGTTGCCATGGTAACCGAATTTAAATCTTTTTCTTTTTATTAGATTAAAAATCAATTATTATTTAAACGCCCATTTTTTTTTTTCGGAGAAAACAATCTCTCTCTCTCACAAAACTATCTTCTCTCTTTCTACGCGTTTTAAATTTTTCTACCTTATCTTCGCATTTGCCAATGTTAATTTCCTATAGGGATTTGTATGTTAATTTCGATTCAAAGGGGCCCCTTTGAAACTTTTTAGCATTTAAAATTTTTTTTTCCAATTCTTATGAAATTTTGTATTTATTTCGAATCTATATTGTGTATAAAATGTCCAAATATGAGATTAAAATTTTGAAAAATAACCATAGTTTATTTCAACATCAACATTTAAAATCAAGTTTGAAACTAGGGCTATGGGAAACTAAATATATCTCGACACAAAAAATCTGGGTGACCAGCACAGGCACAACTTTCTCTTACCGAAGGGTAAGAGAAAGTTGTGTGCTGTGAGTCACACCAGATTTTTTTTTGTTTAAAACTTGTGCAAATGAAATGTCCCTTATCGCAGATTTAGGTTAATAGCGCTTGGTTCCTTCGTGCATAACTTCGTTCATTTGCCCTTAAAGAAGAAATGGATATAGAAATCCAGGAGGCTATAAAATATTGAAATTTATCAATAAAACAAAAGAGAAAAGGAGGATCTAATAGTAGGGGAGCCCAGAGTGCTAAATGTGTTTTTGCTCGAGCGCTTTGAAGACCTATTGGATCGCGAAGATTATATGCTAAAAAACAAAAAGTTTATTTGATGTAATTTTCACGTGGAGATCATATTCTGGTGTAGAGTAAAAATAATTTTGAGAAAAATTGAGTGCATGGGTTCGTGTCTGGATGCTCTACGCCAGAATATGATCTCCATCTTCAGATCATATTCTGGCGTAGATCGAGAAATCTCCATCTTCATTTTTCTCAAAATTTTTTTATAATATTGACAATCTCTCTCAAAAAATTCATATATGCACTGGAGATGGCACCTGTATAGGAGCCGAAATATTTGCAATAAATTGAAGTGGTGAGGGAGAAAAGGAAAGGTGTTTTTTTCTCCTTATCGTCCTAATCAACGATTCCCAGCTATAATACATCTCTTTTCTCTTTTCGTTTACCAGCTATAATGGAGTAAAATGTTGTGACATAGAAATTCAAACTTTTATCCTCCAAAAATTGAAAAGGTTTTATTTTCAAAAACCCGTAAATATCTTTATTTATAAAAAATAAAAAGAAGAGAATGTGCGAGATCTTCTTCATTTTGACATCAAATTAAAGCAAAAGTTAACTCACTCTCTTATTCGTAGGCAAACTCAATTTAAATAAAGTTAGTTTTCTGGGCTAAAGAGAGAGTGGGAGAGGAGAAAAAAAGGGGTGAAGTGTGTCTGTGTGTGTATTAGCGATGAAGATGAAAGTGTCTACGATGGTAGGGAATAAGAAAGAAAGAGAGAGAGAGAGAGAGGTTATACTTGAAGGTGGATGTTTCCGGTGCTTGTCGACAGCCGCCCTTCTTTTCCTTTCTTCGCACGTCTCCTCCTCTCTTTCGTCTCTCGAAGACATCATCCATCTTGAAGGGGAAACAGCTCCCTTTTAATTATCTTAGTCTTGTTACTTATTAAAATTGCGCCTTGGTGACGATTTGTTACAACTCAAGAGAGGTTGATGATGATCATGTTGATCAATCATACATGGCGACATTGTAAATGGAAAAATGTCAACAAATATCTTTATGATGAATCCTTATTTATTTATTTATTTTTTTTAACTCTTGACTTTATTTTGGAGGAAAAAATAAGATTTGTTTCTCCAATCCATTGGAGTGTTTATTTTTATTGAACAGTGAGGGCCACGATTAAGTCACCACCTGATAGCTAGAGCCTTAAGAATATGGTATATTATATGTTTTATGGTGAAGTATTTTAAATTTCGAAAGGTAAAATAAAATCATCTGTACCAGATTTTACGTTTTACTATTTCGATCATTAAAATTTATTTCACTATACACCATATACTATACCATATACTTAAGGCTAAAGCTATCAGGTGGGGACTTAATTGTGGCGCTCACTGTACACTGTAAAAAAAAATTATGTTGATTTTACAATTATGTAGGAAGCAAAAAAAAAGATCTTGATTTTAGTGTGTTTTGGAATAATACATTTACAAATTTCCCTTGTAAATGATAACTACTGTGCATTTATCTACTAAATTTTCAAATTTATGGGTTCAAATATTTACAAAAAAAAAAAAAATATTTTAAAATTATAATTTTCTTCGAAAAATAGAGTATGTATTGTAATTTTACATACATTGTATGGTAATTTTCGTTAAAAATTGTATTTTTTTCGAGAGCAGTTTGGGACTTCTAAAATTACCACACAATTGTACTCTAATTTTCAAATGCCTTTGTAAAATTACAATACATTTTCATTCTAATTTTCAAACGACTTTCGAAAATTACAATTCAGTTGTAAATGTAAAATTACAATACCTATTTTATTTTTCGAAGAAAATTATAATTAAAAATTTTTTTTTTTTTTTTTGTAAATATTTGGACTTATAAATTTGTAAATTTAGTAGATAAACGCATAGTAATCATTTACAAGGGAAATTTGTAAATTTAATATTCCAAAACAAGGTTAGTAGAAAGACAAGGTTGTCTCATACGGAGTGGAAAATGGTGGGGGGTTTTGGCAGATGACGTCACTCGAGTCCAAGATTCCCTAGTGACAAACGTTCTGAGTGCATATACCTATTTGATATTTTGTTCTTAACATTACACATCCTTTAATAAATCGATTTGGACATTGTTTTATCATTTTTGCTTATATTGGAGGTAATTAATTGAATGTTAAATCAAATAGTTAAAAAATATATATTTGATTCTAATCATAACCTTTTTCAAAATATTCGATTTAGGCTGTTTTTTCATCTTTTTGAATCAACATTTCATTTGTGTGTTTGTGGCGCTTTCTTTACATGGATTCAAGGTAATCAATGAAATACTAAATCAATTATTTAAAATATATATTTCATTCTAATCATTCTTTTAGATGCCTGGAACAATTTGCTCAGTTGCAATTTGTAAAAATTCTTTTTATAAACAAAAGGAAGGAGAAGAAAAAATTATTGTTTTTTTTTCATTTCCAAAAGATGATAACCTACGAAAAGAATGGATTAGAAGATGTTTTCGAAAAGATAGTGTAAATCCAAAAACGGGAAGAATTTGCAACGTGCAAAATCTGATTTTCAAGAAGACATGCGAGAGAAAATTATGAATTTACCTCCCAAAATTCGATTAAAGCCAACAGGTAGGTAAAAAATACTCTCTCTCTATATATATATATATACACAAGGCTTTTTTCACTATAGGCTATACCCATGTCCACTGAGATTCTAATTTTACTTTTTATTTTAGTAATATCTTATTTATTATTAATATATCAATTTTTTCAGCTGTTCCATCGTTATTTTTAAAACCCAGTGATGTACCAATTCCTGAGGAATCAGCCCGATTGGCCCGAGATAAAAGAAAGGAAGAAAAAGAAATATTGGAAGATTTAATGAAGAAGGTTTCTGAAACTTCAAGTCTACAAACAAATATTTCGCAGACAGAAAAAGATGAAGAAGATAAAATAGATGAAGAAAAAAAAATATAACAAAGGCAGTTTAAAAAAAGAAAAAATCTGGTGTGACTGGCGCACAGCACACAACTTTCTCTTACCCTTCGGTAAGAGAAAGTTGTGCACCGTGCTGGTCACACCAGATTTTTTGTGTCGAGATATATTTAGTTTCCGATAGCACCTTAGTTTCAAACTTGCATTTTAAATGTTGACTGCTTCAAATAAACTATGGTTATTTTTCAAAATTTTAATCTTATATTTGGACATTTTATACACAATATAGAATCGTAAATAAATACAAAATTTCATAAGAATTGGAAAAAAAAATTTTAAATGCCTAAAAAGTTCCAAAGGGGACCCCCTTTTGAATCGAAATTAACATACAAATCCCTATAGGAAATTAACATTAGGCCTATGCGAAGATAAGGTGGAAAGGGAATTTAAAAAGAGTAGAGAGAGACGATAATGTTTGCAAGTGAGAGAGAGAGAGAGACATATATGTTTTCTTTGAAACAAGTAAAGACACAAATAAATTTAAAAAAATCTGGTGTGACTGGCGCACAGCACACAACTTTCTCTTACCTTCGGTAATCGAAAGTTGTGTTCTGTGCTTGTCACACCAGATTTTTTGTGTCGACATATATTTAGTTCCCGACAGTACGGAACATTTGAATTCAGATGTAAAATTTATAAGTATGGGAAAATATTTATATTTTGTTACCATGGCAACCATTTCTCCTATCTTCCCTATGAAATACAAGAGTAAAGTGGCCTTCAGAAGATTTCAATCGCAAAATGAGAATATACATTTTAAAGAGCATCTAAAAAATAATTGATTTTTGAATTTTAAAAAAAATCGTTGGAGCAAATTTTGAGAAAATCGAAAAAAACTGAAAAAGTACATCAGTAAAGTACTAGTACTCTTTGGCCGATTTTGATTAAAAGCTTATTTTTCCGGTCCAGGAGGGTGTTTAACTTAAATATAAAATTTCAGCCTCATAGCTCAATTCCTTCATGCTTAAAATTGAACACAGACACACCCACACACACACCCACACACCCACACACCCACACACAGACAGACCATGTCGCGAAAACCACTTTTTTGGATTCAGGGGACCTCAAAACGTGAAGATCCATCAAAATCTCGACATCGAATTTTTGACATGAATCCAATACTTTCTCTCTATATATATATTACATATATACATAGGTAAGAGAAAGTAAAAAATGGGAATTTAAATAATAATTGATTTTTAATCTAATAAAAAGAAAAAGATTTAAATTCCGTTACCATGGCAACCATTTCTATCTTTCCTATGAAGAACAAGAGTAAAGTGGTCTTCAGAAGATTTCAACGGCAAAATGAGAATATACATTTTAAAGAGCATCTAAAAAATAGTTCATTTATGAATTTTAAAAAAAATCCTTGGAGGGAATTTTGAGAAAATCGAAAAAAACTGAAAAAGTACATCAGTAAAGTACTAGTACTTTTTGGCCGATTTTGTTCAAAAGCTTATTTTGAGATTCTTCAAAGGTACCTAAGTTAAATATAAAATTTCAATCCGCTAGCTCAACTCCTTCATGCTAAAAATCTGTCCACACACACACACACACACACACAGACACACACACACACACACACAGACCAATTTGCGGGACCCACTTTTTTGGACTCAGGGGACCTCAAAACATGTATATCCATCAAAATCTCGACATCGAATTTTTGACATGATCGCAATACTTTCTCTCCTATATATTTCATATATAGGGTACGAGAAAGTAAAAACATAGTAAATAAAATAACTAAATATGTATTTAAAAAAATGCCCAGAAATTCCTATAATTTTAGAAAAATCATTCGTTAAATTAAGAGTTTTATTTAGAATAAAATTTTTAATTCCCAAAGAGTAGTTACTAATAGAATTTCTTTAATGAAAAGAAAACTTTCTGACGAGGGAAGAAAAAATCTTAAAAAAAAAAAAGAAGAAAACTATTTCATAAGAAATAAATATTAATAGAATAATAGACAGGAAGAGAGAATGTCAGCCCAACAGGACAGCCCCTATCGAATAAAAATCTCAATCCAGAAGGCGTTTCGGTTTTAATTGAATAAAGCCATCATCAGTTCTCAAGAGATTATTGGCTCAAGGTTGGGATGCAGAGAGTGTTGTTTTATATAAACATATACAAAATTATATAAAAATATAACATTTGCATAGCCAATAATCTCTTGAGAACTGATGATGGCTTTATTTAATTAAAACCGAAACGCCTTCTGGATTGAAATTTTTATTCGATAGGGACTGTCCTGTTTGGCTGACATTCTCTCTTCCTGTCTATTATTCTATTAATATTAAAAATATAACATTTTCTTATGAAATAGTTTAGGTAGAGAGGTCATACCATCCTTGTTAAGGTTTTTGGCCAGGTTTTCCTTAACAACTTAAGGCGAATGTCGGGATGGCTAATGCGACGTTTACTATACATTTCTATTTTTTTCCTTTTGTTTTGTTTTGTTATATTTGTTATTATATTTAAATTTGTATTGTGTTTGTTGGACCTAGCCACCGGGGACTGGTGCCTCTAAGCGGGTCGTAATAAATTTATTTATTTTATTTAAAATATGTTCCATTTTTATTTTTTTGAAATATTATTTAATGTTTTTTTCAGCACTAGAGAAAATAATAATTTTTTTTAAAATATATTAATTAAATAATAGAAAGTAAAACAAAAATGAAGACAATTCGGAAAAAAAATACTTTCTACTTATATTATATATTGTTATATAGGTAAGAGAAAGTAAAAGGAAAAATTAAATATTTTAATTTAAAATTTATATTCAAAATGATGAAAGAAAATTAAAACGAACAACTTTTAAATATCAATCGTAAAAAGCCAGAGAGAGATAAATACTATATATAAAATAAGAATTCAAATTTGGGCTTCTTGATGACGATTTCCCGCCTTCGCTCTGATTGGTCGAGCCGTATGAGACAACCTTGTCATCTATTAGCCTTGATTCCAAAACACTAAAATTAAGATCTTTTTTTACAGTGTACAACGCAACTAGGCTACTGTATTTAGCTACTTTCTTGCTTGATCAAATGTTTTGAAAAATATATCTTGTTTATCATGGGGTCACACCAAATTTTTAAAATCTATATATATATATATATATAATATATGTTCTTGAAGGTTTCCGCGACCGGATGTATGCGAAGACAAGTTTTCTCGGGTTAAGTCGCGACTTAACCCGAGAAAACTTGTCTTCGCATATATATATATATATATATATAAGCTTAATTGGCTAGTGTCTTTCTGACTGTATTTCTGTCTGACTCTCACGCTCTATTTGGACAACTTCCCGTCGGAATTCCGAAATCAAATTTTATATGCTTAAAGAGGACCTTCTAGGGAAATTATTTTCCTCCCGAACTTCCTATAACCTTTTGAGTTATTAATTGCTGAAGTTACGTTTTCTTTAATATTTAATTTGTAAAATCTTTGAACTCCTTTTTGAGATTTCCAGTAGTACTTAAAACTTGGTTCATTTGACTCTCTTTAATAATAGGTTAGCTTTGAACGTATATCTAGCGTTAGTATGGAGGGGATAAAGTCGATCTGGGAATTGTATTTCTTAACTTTTTGCTCCTTTTTTTTAAGAGATGGGGATGTTAAAATCAAAAGGTCCCCGTCTCTTTGATAATATCTTTTGAGTGCTATTATAAAAAATCTGGTGTGACTGGCGCACAGCACACAACTTTCTCTTACCTTCGGTAATCGAAAGTTGTGTACTGTGCTTGTCACACCAGATTTTTTGTGTCGATATGTATTTAGTTTCCGACAGTAGGGTACAATTGAATTCAAGATGTAAAATTTATAAGTATGGGAAAATATTTATATTTTGATACCATGGCAACCATTTCTCCTATCTTTCCTATGAAGCACAAGAGTAAAGTGGTCTTCAGAAGATTTCAATGACAAAATGAGAATATACATTTTATAAGGAATCTAAAAAATAATTGATTTTTGAATTTTAAAAAAATCGTTGGAGCAAATTTTGAGAAAATCGAAAAAAACTGAAAAATTGCATCAGTAAAGTACTAGTACTTTTTGGCCAATTTTGTTGAAAAGCTTCGTGTCACGTCCCAGGGGGGTGCCTAACTTAAATATAAAATTTCAACTTCGTAGCTCTTTTCGTTCTTGAGATATTTTGTTCACAGACAGACACACAGACACACACACAGACACACAGACAGACCATGTCGCGAAAACCACTTTTTTGGATTCAGGGGACCTCAAAACGTGAAGATCCATCAAAATCTCGACATCGAATTTTTGACATGAATCCAATACTTTCTCTCTCTATATATTAACATATATATAGAGGTAAGAGAAAGTAAAAGAATAGAAGGGATAATTTGTTGAAGACATTGATTTTTTTTTTTTTTGGAATTTAAAAGAAAATCCCTTGGGTTAAAGATAAATACATATTTTAAGTTATTTCACTGAATATTTTTTGTTATATAAAAATAAGAGAAAAAAAATCTTAAAATGGTTCAATATTATTGCTAGGAGGGTGTTACGATCGTGCATGCCCTAGTCAATTAGAAAACATATCCTGGCCTGTCATTAGACAATGTTTTGCTTTATTCTTTAAAACCATTTTTTTTTTAATAGTAGAAAAATAAGGCCGAGCAGCTAGGTTATTTTCTTAATAGAGAACCCACATTTACGTTTCGGGCGACCATGCGACCATCTTCATAGCTAGAGTTCAGTCATTGGAAAAACCTCTTAAGTTCTTTGATTGCATTATATCGGATAGATCGTAACGAATTTTATGAAATGTCCGTCAAAGAACTTAAGAGGTTTTTCTAATGACTGAACTCTAGCCATGAAGATGGTCGCACAGTCGACCAAAACGTCGCTGTGGCTTCTCTATTAAAGAAATAAACCTAGCTGCTCGGCCTTTTATTTTTCTACTACGTGTTGATTCAGCTATTCACCTCGCTAACATATCATTTTTACTCTTTTATTTGTTAATTTATTTAGTTAATACGAGCTACGAACGCCAGTTGACTTAAATGGCGAGAATGCACCGGAATCCTTTGCGACCGACGGATGCCGATTTATTTGAAGTCGGCAATCTACCGGACGGCTGCTCTGTATTCGACCGAGACATGGGCCTCCAAGAAGAGAAGCGAATCGGCACCGCATGTGATGGAGATGCGAATGGCCAGATGGTCACTTGGTACCACCAGGCTTGACCGGATCCCCAATGACACCATCAGGAGTAGGTTTGGCAGAGGGACAATTACTGACAAGATGCGCGAATAGCGTCTCCGCTGGTTTGGGCATGTATTACGCCAAGAGAGTAGTGGTGTGACGAGGACAGAGTACGATATGGGGCTCCTCGGACGACAACGCAGAGGAGCACCTAGGATGACTTGGCTTCATCGGGTCAAGAGAGATATGAATGAGCTTGGCCTGTCGGAGACAACGGTTCGGATCCCAGTAGGGCTGGACGGTAAACCGGTTTACCGGTAAATCCGGTAAAATTTTTTACCGAAAACGCGGGTAACGAACCTCTAATTCGATAAAAACCGGTTTTTTTTCGAAAGTCGCTAAAAACCTATTTTTTCGGGCGGTAAAAATTTTAGTTCGGCGAGAAAAAAATGTTCCGGCGGCGGCAAAAAATAAATTTTGGTCCCGGGGGGAAAAATGTTTCGGCAAAAAATTGGCTCTCAAAAAAAGGTAAAATATTTTTCCGGACGGAAAGGTAAAATATTTTTCCGGCCGGGGAAAAATTTTGGCTCTGCAAAAAAAAAAAAATGGCGGCAAACTTTGCTTCCGCGGGCGGTAAAAATTTTTACCGACTTTCGAGAAAAAACCGGTTTTTTTTCATTATCGAGGTCGGTAATGAACAATCCAACCGTCCAGCCCTAGATCCCAGGCAGTCGGATGATTTTATTTGGAGCCATTTGGTATCCAAATGGCTTAAATAAGAATGCCTGGACCCCAAATATATAATAATTTTAAATCTTAAGTTGTAAAAATGTATGTGAGGAAAAAAATGTGTTAAAAAAAAAATTGTGTGTTTTAAAATATATGAAGTGAAATTTTTTATGTAGGGTTTAACTAGAAATAATTTTTTAATAACGGTTATCGTTTAAAGTAATTGGAAAATGGGAACAATGGAAAATCAAAAGACCATGGGCGCAATCTGTAGTGCCCTGCCAACAGCCCCACAAGAACAAACTCATGCCCTCCCCCAGCCAAATTCTCTAGTTATATTTTGTTTCCATGGCAATGATTTTTCCTATCTTTTCTATGAAGTGCCAGCAGTAAAGTGGACTTTAGAATATTTCAATGGCAAAAATGAGAAAATACATTTGAAAGAGCATCTAAAAAATAATTGATTTTTGAATTTAAAAAAAATCGCTGGAGCATATTTTGAGAAAATAAAAAATTGAAAAAAAAAAAAAAAAAAAAAAAAAAAAAAAAAAAAAAAAAAAAAAAAAAAAAAAAAAAAAAAAAAAAAAAAAAAAAAAAAAAAAAAAAAAAAAAAAAAAAAAAAAAAAAAAAAAAAAAAAAAAAAAAAAAAAAAAAAAAAAAAAAAAAAAAAAAAAAAAAAAAAAAAAAAAAAAAAAAAAAAAAAAAAAAAAAAAAAAAAAAAAAAAAAAAAAAAAAAAAAAAAAAAAAAAAAAAAAAAAAAAAAAAAAAAAAAAAAAAAAAAAAAAAAAAATTGAAAAAAGTGCATCAGTAAAGTACTAGTACTCTTTGGTCCATTTTGCTCAAAAAAGCTTCGTGTAACGTCCCATGGGGGTGGCTAACTTAAATATAAAATTTCAACCTCCTAACTCTTTTCGTTCTTGAGATATTTTGATCACAGACAGACAGACCATGTCGCGAAAACCATTTTTTTAGATTCAGAGGACCTCTAAACGTGTATAATCCATCAGATTCCCAACTTAGAATTTTGACATGAATTTCAAATAATCTATCTCTATATATTAACATATATAGGTAAGAGAAAGTAAAAATTCTAAAAAGGATGTAATTTGACAGAAAGCATAAAAACTCACTTTTGATCCCGGTGAAGATTTTGGTGCCTTTTCATGTGCACTATCACATATAGGGATAAAAAGGAAGTTAAAAACTTTTCCATTAAAAATTAATGTAAAATATGAGTTTTTTTTAACGAAGAGGAAAAGAGAAAGAAAAGAGATGCTATAATATAAATATCATTTCAGAGAGATTATTTAATTGATTGAGAATCAAATATCATCACAACATAAATCACTAAATAAATAAAAACTATTAATTTAAATAAGATATAAAGTTAATTAGGCGGGACGAATGTAGGAACTGTTTAAGAAACGATTGGGTCTGCCCCCTCCCTCCCCCCTCCTCCCTCACCGCCCGCTCCCTCCAGCCGTCACATATTCAATCTGATTATCGACGGCTAAAAATAGATTCGACAATAAAAAAAGAATTTCCATTCTGAATTTACAAGTTTTTTTTTATTCATTAAATAATTAAATTAAATAAAATGAAAAGTATTATAGTTATATAAGAACGATGAATCAAAATAAAGTTGTTCCGATATCACAAAGCGTTTAATTCAAAATAAGAACACAATAAAAAAATCATCTAGGATCTTTTTATATTATCTATAAACATTTCCTCTAAAAAAAAAAAATAATAATAAATAAAAAATAAAAAATTCCCAGTAAAGACACTCACACATGGATCAAATTTTCTTCTTAAGGGCCCATAAAATAATTTCTAATTGAACACTTGATAAAAATATTTTAGAATTTTTTCTAGTCAAAATTTATTTTTTAATAATAATAATTAGCACCGGCCATGTTCTTGGCTTCGCTTGAAGGGAGTTGAATAATTAATTAAATAATTCCAATATACCTGAGTCAAAGGTGATGTCAGGCGCTTCACGATATGAAATTTAATACTTGAAGACACACCACAATGAAAATTAAACTCACTGAACACATTTTATAATTTTTTAAAGCACTAGATAACCAATCACTTAGGGGAAGAAAACGAACCAGACGCGAGGAGAATTGGAAGCCAGACTGATTGTTTGGAACTCGCTCTCCGCTAGAGTGCTCTGCGTGTCTTTTTGTTTTTACTCTTTGAAGCAATTTTAAATTGGAAAGAAAATTGACAAATTAAAATAATTTAATGAAAAAAATAAATTAATATGAAGAAAAAGAATTATTTTATTTAATTATTTACAAATATTAATATTGGAATGCATTTGTATATTATAATAAAAAAAAAAAAAAATAAAGCTCCAAGAATACAAATATTTTTTTATTTGAAACATCTGTAATTTATGTAAAAATTTTATATGAAATAAAATATATTTGGCATTTAGAAAATTATTGTATTTATGAGAATATTTTATTTTTACGAATAAATGTATATAGGTAATGTATTATAGGTTAATGGCAGTTTGGCATAAAATTGTCCATGACACAGAACATCAAGTTATATCTTTCATATTGTTACATCACTTTGATAATAAAAAAATAAAAGCAACTATTAATCTTTTTTTTTGGATGTCGATTTTTTAATTTATGAGCGTGATTAAAAAAAAAAAAAAAAAGATGAAAATGATTTTTTTGTGCCAATAATCCGAATTGAAACAACGCCAATGGGGGGCCTTGTGATTTAAACATTTTGTTGAACAATCCAACCTCATGGAAATTTCAGATTCTTCAGCGGGGAAACGGATGAATTCAATTTCAAGAAAGAACCTCCTCTGATAATAAACACCTCTTTTTATTTAATAAAAAGCTTTCTTTCGCACACAATAGAAAGTGTTTTCATATTGAAAAAAAAAAATTAATTTGTTCATTGCAAAAATGAAGCGAAAATAATTTTTTTCCTCTCTTCCCTCTCATTGAATTGGAATAAAATATTTAAAAAAAAACTTGCATCATTTTTTAATACTCAAATGGATTTTAAATCTATTTCAAGGTATTTCGAATAGACAATTTGACACACTAATGCGTAACAGGGTCCATAAAGTTTTTAAATCTCTTATTTATGTTTTTGACTTATTATTTTATCAATATAACAATGAGATATTTGCAATTATTATGTATAAAAAAAAAAAAAGTAAAAAACCTCGAACTATTGGTCATCTTTGGAGTTTTTCCCATTTTTTTGCCTACTTAATAATAAAATCTGGTGTGATCATCGTGCACAACTTTCTTGTATCTCTTGGAAAAAGAAAGTTGTTAACTTTTTTTTTGTCATACCAGATTTTTGTGTTGAGATATATTTAGTTTCGTCAATATATTAGGATTCAAAATGCCAAATTTATAAACATAGAAAAATATATCTATTTTATTACCATAGCAAACATTTCTTTTATCTTCCCTATGATATGTAATAATAAAGTGGTCTTCAGAAGATTTCAATTGCAAAAGAGAATATACCTCTTAAAGAGGAGCAAAAATACTTGATTTTTGAATTTTAATAAAAATCCAGAACGAATTTTGAGAAAATAGAAAAAAACTGAAAAAGTACATCAGTAAAGTTAGTACTCGGCCTATTTGGAGTAAAATTTTTTACGCCTCAGGAGGGTGCCTAAATAATTTCAACTTCCTAGCTCAATTTCAACAGCTTTAAATTGAA
>JAKCPI010022282.1:0-11927 GCA_023213315.1 Euborellia annulipes | reverse complement strand
GAAAACTTTTTTGGATTCAGAGGACCTCAAAACGTGTATATCCATCAAATCTCGACCTTCAACAAATAATTAGGCCCACTAAAAAATGTTTTTGAAGCCAATATTATTTTTGCATGCATCACATAACTATTTTCTTAATCTTTTCCTCCAATGTTCAAACATTTGACGTAGCGGGTGACCAGTATTTGTATACCATCTACAAATAAATCCCGCCAGTATCGATAACCACGATTCACAGCATTTTTCGTCAGAGCAACAAAGCGTCTATCGATACTCGCGGAAAGTTTCCTTTGCAGAAGGAATACAAAAACTGTTCACCCTGTACGACAAGTGTTTAGACATTGGAAATATCTATTGAAAATAGTTTGACATGTATTTTCATGTAAAAATAAATTGGCTAAAAAACATTTTTTTCCTATTTTTTTAGCTTTGCCCATCGACCGTAGGTTGGGCAGGTAAGTTAATGTAATCGTAAAAAAATCGAAATTTTTCTGAAGCTGCCAATCGTTTGAGGTCCCCTGAATCCATTTAAGAAGTTTTTGGTATGATGTCTGTGTGTGTGTGTCTGTGGTAATTTTGCGTCAACGAAATCTCAAAAACTATTCATTCAATTGTTTTGAAATTTTGCACCCCATAAACTAGGGGTAGGGCCAAGAACTGAAAACTTTTGGTAGACATCGGACCATTAGGGGCTCTAGGGAGACAAAAATTTTTTCTTTCATAACCTATAATTTTTTTAATATATTCAGAAACTAGACTTCCTCTGAGTAAAATGATATATAATATGTATAACATCGCACCATCAGGGGGAGGCTCTAGGGGGGACAAAAATTTTTCTTGAGTAGTGGGTGGGCAAAGTTGTGCGCTCGGCTTAGTCCGACCCTTTATTTATTTATTTATTTTTTTCAAAATTTTAAAATTTCTTATATTATTTCGTCATATGATAAAGGCATTTCATAAGTTTTTTTTTCTAAATTTGCCCAGGTCGTTTTAAGCGGAGACAAAAAATTCATAATATTCATTAAAACAAAAACTCTGATATAATTACCATTCCTTCTTTACTTTAGTAAAAAGAGACTTTTTACCTGTTTACGTCTCATTACTTTTTTTTTTTTTTTTTTTTTTTTTTTGAAATCTGAAACCTTCTTATATCTCTTTAAAAAAAGAAATTCCTCTAACTATACCTATAATTTTTTTTTTTTTTTTTTCTTTCTTTAAACAGTTTATTCAATCGAGCCATTTAATTTGAAAATTTGATATCTTTCTTTAAATGTAAATGGAAGGAAAGTAATAAGGTTTTTTATATATCTTATATTTAGAGAGAGTGAGAGGGAAGCTACACCTTTGAAGTAGGGAATCAAAGAACGCTGATTTTTGCTTTAGATTTCCCTTTCGTTTTGACTCCATCCACTTCAAAAGCAAAAAAAAAAAGAAAAAACCTTTAATATCATTATAACAGAGCGAGAGGTAGCTATAGCTATGGGAATTTTTTTTTAAATGTAATTAAAATGACTTACTTCCATTCTACGTACTTAACGTTAGAAAAAAAAAATACAAGTATGAATAGATTAGATTTTCTTGAACGGTGAACTTTATTTATCAAATAATTGAGGGATCATTAATTGTGAATAATAATTGATTTTAATTATTTTGAATAGAAGATCGTGTCTGGAGATAATATGTTTGAAGTGAAAGATGATGCAGCCAATGATATCTCTTTAGACATTCCTCTAACTAGCTATAATTTTTCGGCATCTGAGGCTAAATGAACTTTCAACTATACTTAAAATATTTAATTTACAATAAAGGCTAAAGAGAGCAGCATGGGGGGGGGGGGGCAGCTCTATGGGAAGAATGTTTATAAGTTTCTTTTAGTTATATGACAAGTGGCTAGATGGCAATACTAGGCTGTTTTCCTTCAAAAGACATGTTAGTCTGTCAGTGGCTTAAAAATCTGGATATAAATAAATTAACTTTTTTAAACTAATAAATTACTTTTAATTATAAATTTTTTACAATTTATAAATGACCTTTTTTAAAAAAATATTTAATACTACGTGCCATTTAAGTGCCATTTAAGCTTAAAAAAGCTTCAAAATATAAAGCCAAGTGTACGAGAGAGTAAAGAAGTCAGTTTCAAAACATGTGAATTGCAATAAGCTCGAGTTCATATCTCTCTTAGAGCAAGTTTTTTTTTCCCCGCTGTTAGTTCCAGGACAAGCGTATAGGTGGCTCTAAACTTATAAACAATTTTTTAACCTGGTCCAATCCAAGGTCTTTAAAATACACAGGTTGGCCAGAAACTAGTAAATAAACAATTTTCAGGTCACAGTTTTTGATTGGTCCACGTCATGAAGCTCCTCCTTGCTTGTATTTTTCTATGTGGCAGCATTGTTGACTGCCTATAACCTAGTTCACATTCATTTTGTTTAATTTGCAAATTTTATAGTTTCTGGCTAAACTAATTTAGACTCTGGTATTTATTCTGCTTTATTAATAATATACGGTATATAAATATTTATAAATGGTTTGCTCCGAAGGATTTTTTACAAAAAGAGGAGCTCCATGACGTCACTCCCTTGGAATGAAAAAATGTAAACAAACCGAGTTTGACCCCCCCTGGTCCAATCTTGATTGTGTTTGTGTTTGTCTGTAGAGAACGGGATGGATTCTTGCCGAAAGTTTGCATTTATGTATTCTATGAATCCAAACAAATCCTCGAGTAGGCACTGGATACGTAGTAATAATAATTTTATTTTCACAATTAAGAAAAGCTGAGGGGTTTTGTAACAATTTTTAGCCCAATGGCGTTTGGCTAGACGGGCAGAATAAAAAAAAAAAAGCTGAGGGGGAGGGCAGGGGGCGGCGAAGCCCCCTAGCTAGTTTACTTAAAAAATCATTCACTTCTTACCAATTCTAGTTGATGTGAATAGACTCTCTTGTTTAATAAGCAGCTCAGAAATTGAAAGAATTTTTTCAAAAAAATCTCAACTTGTAATTGAAAAAAACTATATTTATAGTATGGGCAAATATAATGTTTCATGAAAGATTAGTTTTATTCACTGACCAATACAGTAATTACTCCACGAGTCCCAGGACTTTATAAATCTTTAATATTGAGTTCAAACCCCTCTCCCCTTTCCTAAAACATCTCCATTTAGTTTAGTTAACTCCATCAATAGTTTATTTATATATATTTAAAACAAAAAAAAAACAACAAAATTAATCGCGGAATTGTTTTTTAATGAATAGAATTAAAATAATAATAAAAAGCTGTAAAAATAAAGAGTTAGTAATCAAACTAATTGAGCAGACATTCGAGCTTAAAATGCGATTAGTGTGAATGACACACAAAATAAATTCTCTCGCAAAATAGAATAACAAAAAAAAAAATAAAAAAAACTTTTATTTTAACTTTAATTCTTAAGCAAAGAGACAGGATTAATCAAAGAGAAAAAAAATTTATGAATCTCTGTAAAAAAACAAACTAAGTAAGAACACAACTTACTTTTGCCAAAGGTAAGAGAAAGTTGTGTGACCACTCACACCAGATTTTTTAAGTAAAGTATCACGTACTTAAACAGCTTACTTCATGTTGAGACATGGTAGATCATTTCAAATTTTTTTTTTTTTCGATATTTTTACGACACCTGAGGCTATTTCTTTATTTTCCCAAATTATTTGACAGCCGTTTTCAAGGTTAAAATTTAAAAGATAACCGAGAGGGGAATTTAGAAAAGTTTTTGGTTCTAGCTATACAGATCAATATATTTGATCTTCATGAATTCTTTGAGTCGTTCCTTAAGGGTATATTTTATTAGCATACCTTTAAAAAAAAAGTTATAATTTCTTTCCTCAAAGCATTACGAATAAATATTAAATACGAAATTCCAAACTGGGATGTGAAGTATCGCTATCCTTTTGCATTTAAATCCAAAAATCCGATCCTATCCAAGATTTTCGGATCCGGGATCGAAATCCTTTTTTGGCGAGGATCTTGGATCTGGATCGAAATCATTTTTTGGCGAGGATCTTGGATCTGGATCGAAATCATTTTTGCTCTCTGGATCTAGGATCGGGCCACTAATCCTTTTTTTCCTAGATTTTGCGATCCTTTTCAATCCTTGCCAATCCTTTAAAATTTTTTTAATTTTTAATAACATCTCTTCTATTTAAAAGAAGGAAGGATGTCCTTATTAAGAATATTGAGGATCTTCTGGGACTGTTGCGATTCGCTTGCCAAGGTAGGCTTCAGAGTCCCGGCGTTTTCTCTGAGGTTTAAAGGCTCTAACAGACAGAACGCGAAATTCGCGTCGCTTGGCGTTTTTTCAACGCCGCGAAAGGCCGCGAAATGTTGTATAAGGCAAGACTGTATCATCCCCGTCACACAGGGGGGCGAACTTACGCGGCGTAAACGCTCTCTTTCGCGCGACAGCTTTTTCGAGTTGTACAAAATTACAACTCCTTCGCGCGAACAGGCGAATCATCAAGATGAGTAATGAAATAAAAAAACTTATAGAGTTAAAAACACTTGTTTTTTCGCCTCTAACTAAATAAAAGTAAATAATAAAATATGTTTTTTCTTGGCAGCCAATCTATGATTAGTAAAAAGTCCGAATCGAGGTAATTGAATAGTATTATCTTATTCTAATTTACAAGCCTCGAAAAATATTTAATCAAAGTTATCATTAATAAAATAAGATTTTAAAAAATCTAATTTTCCAATGATATTCTATTTCTTTCGTAATATAATACTTTATTTATAAAATATTTATAAATTCATTAAATAAAGGTTGTTGAAACATATACACAATACCCGATCGTAAGCCCAGATTACGCTTCCTGTGTGGCTTAGCAAAAACGCCTTTCGCCGCGAATACGCGCGTAGCCTGAGCGACGCGAATTTCGCGTTCTGTCTGTTAGAGCCTTAATTCCTTGTTTTACCTAGAAAGAGCACGAACTAGGGTATTGGAAAAATCTTCTATATTTAGGATGTGCTCTGAATATGCCAGAAGAGTCCAGCCTCCTCCTCAATTGAAATTGTAAACATTAAAATACTAAACTGTAAATTATTCTGTATTCCTGATCTCTACGTAATTGGAGTTAACAACCTCTGTCGTTACCATTAAAATTAAATTAAAAAATAAGTAAGTGAGGTTTGGAGGACAGCAGCCAGGAAGGTAGCCTCTATTTAATGAAACAGACACCTTTAACAAAACGTTTCGGCTAATTTTAATTGCGCCATCTTCAGTTGTTGTAGAGTCTAATAGGAAATAGAGTTGTCACTTATGTGTTTACTATTATTTGTAGTAGTGTTTACTAGTATTTACCTATTAGACTCTACAACAACTGAAGATGGCGCAATTAAAATTAGCCGAAACGTTTTGTTAAAGGAGTCTGTTTCATTAAATAGAGGCTACCTTCCTGGCTGCTGTCCTCCAAACCTCACTTACTGATATCTCACAGCCACATTTCTCCAATTGTAAAAAATAAGTACCGCATACAAATCCCTAAAAATCAAGTCCGGATCGTATTTTTGGATCGCTGATTTGGATTTGCGGATCCTTTTACTTTCTCGTATAGAGAAAGTATTGTAATAGTAAAAAAAATTCGACTTCGAGATTTTGATGTTTCTCCACGTTTTAGACCTCCCTGAGTCCAAAAAAACCATTTTGGGCATTATCTCTCTCTCTCTCTCTCTCTGTGTGTGTGTGTGTGTGTGTGTGTGTGTGTGTGAACACGATTGCTTAAAACCAAAGCAGCTAGATCGATGAAATTTCGTATATGCTCCTTGCACTAAAATTGTAGATTTCTATTAATTTTTGGAGTAAATACGTCACTTGGAAGTAGTACTTTACTTAAAAAGTTTTTTTCAAAAATTTTGAAATTTTCAATTTCTTTGTTATATTATGATAAAGTACTCTATTTTAAAAAGTTTTTATTCTTTGACATTTTTTCGAAAACTGAATAGTTTTTGAAATAATCACAGAAGAAAAAGAAAATTTTCGTTAATTTTGATAATTGAAAATTTCAAAATTTTTGAAAAAAAACTTTTTAAGTAAAGTACTACTTCCAAGTGACGAATTTACTCCAAAAGTTGATAGAAATCTACAATTTTAGTGTAAGGAGCATATACGAAGTTTCATCGATCTAGCTTTGGTTTTTAAGCAATCGTGTTCACACACACACCCAGACGTAATTCCAAAAGAATATACGAGAAAGTCTCGAGGAAGTCATCCCCATATTTCTAAATTGGAAAGAATCGCTAATCCTTTTGCAGCAGTCTGATCGGACTCGTAATCGATTCGAATCGTCCGAACTGGACTCATTTTGCGAATTGGACAAAATCGAGTTTTGTTTTAATTTCTAAATTGATAAATAATTTTTAATACAACTCGAAATAATAACCACACCACTGAAATACGATTTTTCTTTAAAGTCTTTCACATTTTTATTCTTTCTTCTCATTTAACATCACTTGCAAAAATCCTCTCTAATCGTTTTCCTTTTTTTACTACTTGAATGTTTTCCGATTATTTCATTCATTATTCATAAAAAAAAAAAAAAAAAAAAAAAAAAAAAAAAAAAAATGGAGAAAAAGAGAGAAAAATATGAATCTAATAACAACTTAATTTTATATAAAAGAGAAAGGAAATAAATAATTTATTTCATGTCTGTGCTAATTTGTCTATAATTTTTACAGGCGATTTTACGGCAAAATGAATTTTATAGAGAGTTTAAATTCTCCTTGTCAAATGGTAGCCTATATAAATTTAATAATTTCGATGGTCTCTTTGATGGGAACATCGTGAACAAGGAGACTACATAGAGACTGACTAAAATGTCATTTGCTGTGATGTTCACCTTTGGTAAGATTTCTACTAGGTTTTTAACATGAAAAATTAGTGTCGGTAAAAGGTTTCAATAATTGGGCTAGATACTTCGAGGTATTATATGTGACTGAATTTATTGGTTGGTTGATTTTGTCAATGCCATAATTTGGAATCTTTTGGTTTTAATTCTTCTTTTTAATTATTAATTATTAATTAAATGCTTTTATTTAACTTACTCTTTCAAGGTCACCAACTTTATGGCTTTGTTAAGGACACTTCCCGATGAGCTAGAGGTGTGAAATTTGATATTTAAGAGTCATTTTTGATGACGCAAATTGTGAGTTTGGTTTTACCAAAATGGACCAAACTAATGTGGTACTTTATTTGAAACCCTTCGTGAATTAATGTAATTTCAAAAGACTTCCCGATGGGCTAGAGGTGTGAAATGTAATACTTAAGAGTCATTTTTGATGACGCCACTATATGGTGGTTTTGATCAAAATAGACCAAACTAATGTGGTACTTTATTTGAAACCCTTCGCGAATTAATGTAATTTCAAAAGACTTCCCGTTGGGCTAGAGGTGTGAAATGTAATACTTAAGAGTCATTTTTGATGACGCCACTATATGGTGGTTTTGATCAAAATAGACCAAACTAATGTGGTACTTTATTTGAAACCCTTCGCGAATTAATGTAATTTCAAAAGACTTCCCGATGGGCTAGAGGTTTGAAATGTAATACTTAAGAGTCATTTTTGATGACGCCACTATATGGTGGTTTTGATCAAAATAGACCAAACTAATGTGGTACTTTATTTGAAGCCTCACGCAAATAAGGCCCTATTAACTATAGTTTTGAATTTTGATATTTACGAGTCATTTTTTATGATAATGAATAATTTTTCAATTGAACCAAATCAATACAGGCCAAACTAATGTGGTACTTTATCATATTGATGATTTTTGATAAGACTAAAAGACTAAAAAGCTTAAAATAAAAATAAAATAAAAAAAAGATTTAAAAAAAAATGCTTTTATTTAAATTGAACTAAAAAAGAGAGAAATAAGAAAGAAATAATTTAATTGTTCTTGTTAAAATTTTTTAATATTTATGACTTAAAATAAAAGCGTGGGGCGCGAGCCTCGGAATCACTTCGAAGCGCCCCACGCTTTTATTTTAAGTCAAATATTAAAAAATTTTAACAAGAACAATTAAATTATTTCTTTCTTATTTCTCTCTTTTTAGTTCAATTTAAATAAAAGCATTTTTTTAAAAATCTTTTTTTTCATCAATAGATAGATTCTTAATTAACGATTTTATTTTTCTGGTGAATTTATCCGTTGGAACTTTCTTCAGTCGAAGACTATAAAATGTTCTCCAGTTTTTGTTTGTAATCCACTGTGTTCATTACTACAGTGATGTTTGTTACCTTTGTCTGCAGGGATGATTTTAATCGAGTTATGGTTTCTATCGTTGCATCTTAGATTTAGTTAAATTTGGTTTAGGGGGTTTTGCATTTTTTGATGTATTGATTGTATCAAATCTAATTTCTTCTGCGACATCATTTATATAAAGAGGATTCAATCGAACTGATAATATCAATTTTTGGAATTTTATTGGCGAACTTTGGACCTTTTGCTAATACCGAGATAGTATTGGGATTAAGAATTTTATTTGAGAGATTAACAACTAATTTATTATTATCAAAATCAGGTGGAGATGTTTCTTTTTTTTTTGTTCTTTAAAAGTTTTTCATATTTTAATTTTTGAATGTCAGTTGTTTTTTGTGAATGAGTTTGAAGTGTGACTGAGATACTTGCTCTAGATATGAAAATTCTTAAAATTCTTCATAAGTTAAAATACATTTCAGTTTATTATACAGGTTTGTCATATTAGAGTCTAAAATAGGTAACACTTGCCTGATATTTTTTATGGGTTCTTGAAGTAGGGCCAAACTAGCATTATTATAAATGTACCGTTTATTTTGAAAGTGGTGTAAGTCCATTTTCTATTGTTTCGAGAAAATGAAAGGTTAACATATAACATTTCAAATATTGGAAACATCGTTTTGTTTTTTATTGAATGTAGCGTCTATTATTGTTTCTTTTTTTCTATTGTATATATTATTTTAAAGTTTTAGAGCTCAATGGTCACTTATTAAAGAGACAGATGAAAAAAAAATCGAAATCGGCAAAATATAGGGACAGTTTTTTCACGAAACTTTTTTCTTTCCTCGTGAATATTTTAAAAACTATTGAAGATATCAATCCAAATTTTTTTTTTTATATAAAATTAGAATAAATAAAGCTTAGTTTGAGGTCACTTTCAAAAACAAACACTCCCCGAGAAAAGAATACCAAAGTTATCTTTTCTGATCCCACAGTGAATTTTTAAATATAATTTTTATTATCAAGTCTTTAATTGCAAAGTAGAAGAAATTCAAAAAAAAGTTCCCTCGGGAAGGGAAGGGTAAAGATATAAGTAGAGAGCGGATTAATCGTCGTAATGGCAGGGAGTTAGGGTAAGAGAAAAAAAGGGTGCTTGTGCTGCTGCTGCTGCTCCCTTTTCTTTCTCTCCCTAGGGAACAATAATACAAATCAACATCCTGGGTTTTAGAAAGAGAGAGACTCAGACTCAATTAACTACAACACTCTCACTTTGGTATATAATAAAAAAAAAATAAATAAATAAAAAATAAAGAAACTAAGTTCTCAAAAAAAAAAAAAATAAATAATAATAATATATTTGTGGGATTTAATTAATGATTAAATTTGCAGGCTGTTAAGAAAGAGCGTTTAATTAAATATTAATAATTCTATTTATATATAATAATTGCCCTCGGGCCCTGGTGTGGTGGTTAGCGAGCTGGAGCCTTCTGGACGCGGGTTCGTATCCCGTCTCATGCGACAAAAATTTATTTCAATTTAATTGAATACCAATAAATTGAAATAAATAGAGAAGGGTCTAAATGGCCTCCTTTGCCGAAAAAGAACTTAAATAAATAAAAAATAATAATAATAATAAGTAATTCTGCTATGGACACAGAGCGGTCATCAGCTTAGAGAAGGCACCTCCGTTATGTATAACGCCCCTAAGGCATTTGATATAAATAGACTAAGCCCACCTACTATATCCTCGCGGCACTGAAGATGATGTGTGTTCTACGCATCGAAATATCTGCCAAATAAAAGGACGTCAGGTGGAGCTATAAATTTGCTGGTTATTATTCTCCAACCCCTTACTCTACTCATCCCAGCCTAATATTCAATCTAATAATAAGTAATAATAAATTTATATTATTAAATTTGATTCTCTATTTAAGTAACAAAATTAAATATTATAGTATTTAATGTGTGTTCTTATAAGAACACAACTTTCTTTTACCAAAGGCAAGAGAAAGTTGTGTGTTGTGCGGCCATTCACACCAGATTTTTTAAGTAAAGTATCACGTACTTAAACAGCTTACTTCATGTTGAGAGTTGGTAAGATCATTTCAGTTTTTTTTTTTTTTTTTTTCGATATTTTTACGACATCTAAGGTTATTTTTCTTTTTCTCTATTTTCCCAAATTATTTGGCAGCCGTTTTCAAGGTTAAAATTTTAAAGACAACCGAGAGGGAAATTTAGAAAAGTTTTTACAGATCAATCAATATATTTGATCTTCATGAATTCTTTTAATCGTTCCTTAAGGGGCTAAAGGAGCGAAGGTGTTACGCATGTTTTTCCCGATAAGATGGCGTAGTGTGTCATAAAAGTATGCCCAAAAAATCAAGTAACTCAAAAATTTTCCAAGAGATGTCAGAATGGTAGCTAATAATATTTAATACATTTGGTTGATTTTCATTGATCTTTTAACAATAAATACTTTATAAATGTTATTATATATTATGTATCTTTTATAAAAGCATAAAAATATATAAATATAGGCCAGATATACGCTATTAGGGGATCGGCTGTTAGACTAGCCTGCCATCTATTGTAAGAATGCTGAACTAATTTGACAGTTGAATTTTAAATAAATCATCTAAGCTTATTTTAAAAATTTCTTAATTAATATGTGATTTATAATAACAATAAATTCATTTTTAAATTAAAAAAAATTAAAGATTATTTTGACAGATTGTTTTTTTTTTGTATTTGCTTGATTACAAAAAAATTAATTACGATAATTTTTTAATAAGTCATTAAAAAAATTATAGCTCAATGTCTCAATAATCTCTAATGAATATAATTCATTAAAAAAAAACCGTATTGAAAAATTTCTTATAATAGTCTAGTTTTTTTTAAAGTACGTTTAGACGTCGCTCCTGAACCCCCTTAAGGACATTTAAAGCTATCAAGCACTAAATATTTGAAGATATTAAATGCATATTATAAGTGTATATTGATCCGAATCCTAAAAATAACACAAAAAATACCAGAGATAAAAGAAAGTGATGTGAGTTTAGTTCCACCCCTATTTTTTTTTTTTAAATTAACCTTGCAATTAATGGTAATCAGTTGTTTTTTCTCTTTCTATTTAACGGTGTTAAGAAAATAAATCAGCACAAAGAAGAGAAGAGAAGACATCTGGCCAAGACACGGGCCGTTTAAAGAAAAAGAAAGAAAGAAAGAAGAAGAAACCCTCACGTTGGTTGGTGGTCGGTCGATTTAATTAGGTTATTTCCCGGTAGGCGTTGGCGCAATGTTAATTAAATAGGTGGGGGGAGGGGGGTTCTATTCATTCGCTCTCGATTGGCCAAACTAATCTTGTTTTTTAATGGAATGTTCTTTGTATGTGAATCCCTCAATCTAAATGCTTTCTTAAAAAAAAAAAGAAAAAAAAATAATAATGACACAAAAATTAATGTTCAGAAAGAGAGAGAGAGATTAGACGATAAAAGAGAAAATATTCTTCCATTTTGAACAGGCAACTGATTTGCATGATTGATTATATTGCGTTAAGATGATGGCAAAAGAAGAAAATGAGTGGATCATAAAAATTGCAATTTCTCCCTTCTTTTATTAAGAAAAAAAAAATCCCGTGGGCTCAGCTTCGGAAGCAATAGCAAAATACGAAAAAAAGTGTATATTTGAAAATGGGTGAATTTAAAT
>JAKCPI010022281.1:0-11841 GCA_023213315.1 Euborellia annulipes | reverse complement strand
AAAATGCTCCTTACTGTTGGAAACTAAATACGCTCTTATGTCGACTAGAGTCCGACCGAAACAAGATTTTCAGCCGAAACCGAATTTTGGCTTCAATTTTAGTTTCAACCGAAACCGTAACGGAAATCGAAAATTGTTTTAAACTTTTTCTTAAAATTTCCTATACAAAATTCATCTTTTTTTTTTAGTAAAATTTCCATTTTTCCTCTTATGAAAATCATTTGATTTTTTTTTTTTAAGTGCGAATTTCACTCGACGTTTTTTTTAGTATACGAGCATCTTCCCATCTTTTTCAAAGTCAGGTTTTGGCAGGGCGAAGTTTCGGCTGAAATTTGACTGAATCCGAAACTTCCTGTCGGTTCCTAAGGTCACACAAAAAAAATGGTGCCAATGAGTCGCTACCCAGTTTTGTTTCTCTGTTGATGTAGCTTATAGGCTTATTGACTGCCCCCCCGGTAATAAGTTTGCCCTTCCTGCCCCCCCCCCACTGAGAATAAGCTAGCGCCGTCACTGCATATATGTATCAAAAGCAAATAAATTCTTGGGTACTTAGCTGCTGCTTTGTGTCTATGGAGTTTACAATCATTGGCCACAAAACTATAATAATTTGCAAATATTTAAAAAAAAAACCTTAGCGAATTAAATATATATATATATTTATTCCAAGAAAAAAACCATTCATTTGGCATTATATTAATATAAAAATTTAACAAATTAGGCTCTGATTAAAATTTTGTCCGAGCTCCGTTGACTTTAATCAATTCTGCAAGTCTTTTTGGCATACTATCGATGGCGATCAAAAGCGTTTGTTTAATCAAACACGTTTTTGATTTATGTGATCAAAGTAGTTCAGGATATTTTTCTCGATAGCTGATTTTTACACTGACCAAACTTTCTCTATCCGATTCATATCTTGTGAGTTTCCAGGCCAAACAAGATCCGACAATTGTTTTCAATAATAACATATTTAAAAAGCATTTATTTAATAAACCTGTCAATAGTAAAAATTATTCTGAAAAAAATCTAACAATTGTAAGTCAAATGTCAAAAAACAACAATGACAAACCAAAGATTAATAAAAAAAATTATAGAGATACAACTTAAAATAAATTATTTAACAGTTTCAAAATATTATAATTTTGTACCAGGTTCTGTAAAATCCCGAAGTGTTTAGTTGCTTTTGATAAGCATAGTGGCAATATAAATGGGACATAAAAATTGTAAAAGAGCCATAATCATTTTATAAATAAAAAATTAAATACCCAAGGCCAATATTTTTGATAATATAAAATAAATATAAAAAATAATTCAGATTTCAGTATGTACTTTCCTTGATTCTAGTTGATAAGCACCATTTGTATCCTGTTCTTCGAATTCTTGATGAATCCGATGTTTTCGACCCTCAGTTATAAATAAAATACCTCCAATATATAGAAATACAACTCCAAAAACGGCGACTGCAAGGGACCATCCAATATTATTATGCTCCCATTCAGGCATCCAATCACGACCATCACCTCGAGAGCCAAAAATAATTATAGCTATTGATCCTGAAATAGCTAGAAAATATTTATGATGTATATTGATGTCATAGAGTTAATTTTTTTTTATTTAAACTTACCAGCTAATACTAAATCACAACCAATCATAAGCAATAGAAGAACGAAATGTTGATGCTCTCTATTGCAACAGGTATATAAGGCCAATAAAAAGCTTCCAAGCAGAATTAATGTCATACACACAGTAAAAAAGAACTGTGTGGCAATAAAGAAATCTGAAATATAAATTTTATTAAACATTACAGATCTTCCAAGAGTCAGGCACGAAGCCGGGATATTTATATTTCCAAATTGTGGGCTTTCGCGCCACTTATATTTGTTGTGATCCTATTTAACGTCGTCGGTGATTTATTTTGCTTAAAATTTTAAATATTAAACCGTGTGAGTTGATTGTAGATTCTTAATTGCATATATATATCCCCGTAAATAGACAAGGTAATATATGCTGATTTATTAAGGATTGAAAACATTTGAAGCTCAAGTTTTCTGACGTTAAATATGACAAGAGAATAAAATAATTTTATAAGGAAGAAACTTATATTTACCTCTAAGAAGAATGTCATGAATGATATAATATTCCTCTTGAAAGACCCACCAACATCCATAGAAAGTATCGTATAAATGTTTTGGATGTTCAAATCCATTTAAACAGACTTGCCATAAACCTGAAAATAGTTCACATAAATTGAATTACAATTAAAATTCTAAATTTTTAAATGAAATTTTTCCTCCCTAACTTCAAAAAGAATTGTTTGATTACTTACCAATTTGAATAACTTTGTGTTTGGGAATTTTTTCATCTGTCACAAGCCAATAGGGCGTAACGAAGGCAATAAATATTAAAATAAATCCTACTATAGTAAATAAAATAGCTGCAAATGCAGTTTTCGTTCTAATATGCATTTTCGAATTTCCCCTTCATTATGTTATGGATCAAGATCATGATGATTTCGATCAAGTTCTTTCAAAAAAGTTTGAAAATAATTAGAAAATTTGCTAGGAATGAGAATTTCCATGGAAAAATTGCAATAATGCAGAATACAACAAGAATCAAGAATTTTGAAAGCACGGAGTATAAGATGGAAGAATGCAAGCTGGAGAACAAAAAATAAATTTAAAAAAAATTTATAAATTTTATATTTTTTTGTTGAAGACAGTTTTAGAAGAATTTCTCAAATTCACTAGCTAAACTTTTGAATTTATAATTTTTTTTTTACTTAGAAAATTTTTGAAAAAAAAAAAAAACTCCAAAAGTTTGAAAATGAATTAAATGTCTCATCTCTTTTTTTATTTCATTGCCTCTAAGACGCCAAATTTTAATATATAATCTGAGGTTGTCATTTCAAATAAATATTTTTAGATAGATTACAATTATTTAATTATTTATTAGTATTAAAACTGTAATATGGAAAAGGATTGTCATTCATTTCCCATTCATCGAGGTAAGGTTAATTTTTATAAAATTTTTACTTCATATACAAATTTTTTTTTAATTTATAAAAGGAATTTTAGAAAATTATACATAAAATATTGTAATTTCTCTAATGATATTTTATATTCCCATATTTTCAGGCCCTGTTTATCCCTGTCATTTTTGCTGCATGGCTTTTATAAATTTAGAATTCCTTCACAAACATCAAATGAAATGTATCAATTTTAGATTAATTTCTTTATTAAAAGAGAAATTATTTCTTCAAAAGAATCAACAAACCCTAACAGGTAATTATTAGCGATTAATAATCACACCTTTAACTATTATTTCTGTAATCATTTATTATATAAATATAGATATGTTCTGGAAGGTTTCCGACCGGGTGTATGCGAAGATAAGTTTTCTTGGCAAATATTTATATATATATATAGCGCCGTTATATTTATATACAATTTATTTTAACCCAGCCAATGTTTCGTTCACTTAGCAATCGGGCTCCTTAACTGGTCCTTTGATCCAACATAGACCCACATACTCCATAGATCCAACATACTCCAGGGAAGATCCACTTGTATGGATGTCCTCGAGAAACACGAATGTTTGAGCTTCCTCCAGAAAACATTGATATAAAATTCTTATATATATATATATATTCAAGAACTCACAACAGCAAAAAACGATTTAAAAATTTAAAAAAATCCTACTACAAAGTGATCGAAACATAGTCAAATAAATTTTTGTTATAATATATTGGTCCTCATTACATCTAAAATTATATAAAATTAAATTTTGTTCAAACAATTGATTAATAATTAACCTATGTTTGAAAGATTAACTTTTTTAAACATATTAAAAAAAAAAAAAAACAATTTTCTTGTGCAAGCAAATCGTTGATATTCCATTATAGGGAGAAAAAAACTCAATTTTTGTAAATACAGTATAATACATAATAGATCTTTTAAAATGAAGCACCTAGGCTATAGTTGAGAGGTATAGGTCTCTCCTCTTGTGCTTGGGATTCTCTTCCTTTTTTTGAACTATTTTAGCTTTCGCTTTCTTTTACCTAGTCCCCACTCTTCTTTTTTTTTCTTTCTTCGCCTTAATTCCGGGGTGCGGGGTCGGCAGTCCACACTTTGCTTCTCCACTTCACCCTATCCAATGCTATTGTCTCCGACAGGTCAAGCTCGGTCATATCTCTCCTGACCCGGTGAAGCTAAGTCATGCTAGGTGCTTCTCTGCGTTGTCGAGAAGCCCCATATCGTACGCCATCCTATTATCTTGATATCTTGGCGTACGACATGTAACCAGCGGAAGATAAATTTTTTTCGGGGGGGGGGGGGGGGGGCTGATCTCAAAAATTTTTCTGCGAAAAATTTTTTTTTCGCGGAACTAAAGTTTTTCGCCCTGCTAAAATTTTTGATTTCGCGGAACCAAATTTCTGCCGCCCGTGGAACCTAAATTTTTTTCCATGTGCCGCCCGCGGAACATTCCCTCTTTTGAAGAAAAATTTTTTTTAGAGGCGCAAAATTTTTGCCACCCGCGGAACCTAAATTTTTTCCCATGTGCCGTCCGCGTAACATGCCCTCTTTTGCGGAACCAAAATTTTCGCGCTGCTGGGCCGAGCAAACATTTCGGGGGGAGGGGGAGACCCATTATTGTCTCTATATCCCTATATATGTATATGCATTTGGGAAATTTCGGGCCCCCCCCCCCTATATATGCCCCTGTCTTATATTAGTCTTTTGTTTTTTATGATTTAGGAGAAATAATAAAAGAATTAGTTTTTACTTTCTCTTACCTCTATATATGTTAATATATAGAGAGAGAAAGTATTGGATTCATGTCAAAAATTCGATGTCGAGATTTTGATGGATATACACGTTTTGAGGTCCCCTGAATCCAAAAAAGTGGTTTTCGCGACATGGTCTGTCTGTCTGTCTGTCTGTCTGAACAAAATATCTCAAGAACGAATGGAGCTTGGAGTTTGAAATTTTATATTTCAGTTAGGCACCCCCATGAGACGTGACACGAAGCTTTTGAATAGAATTGGCCAAAGAGTACTAGTACTTTACTGATGCACTTTTTTAGTTTTTTTCGATTTTCTCAAAATTCACTCTAACGATTTTGATTAAAATTCAAAAATCAATTATTTTTTAGATTCCCAATAAAATGTATATTCTCATTTTGCCATTGAAATCTTCTGAAGACCACTTTACTCTTGTACTCCATAGGAAAGATAGGAGAAATGGTTGCCATGGTAATAAAATATAAATATTTTTCCATACTTATAAATTTTACATCTTGAATTCTAATATATTGGCGGAAACTAAATATATGTCGACACAAAAAATCTGATGAGACAAGCACAGTATACAACTTTCGATTACTGAAGGTAAGAGAAAGTTGTGTGCTGTGCGCCAGTCACACCAGATTTTTTTTTATTTCTTATATTAAATTCTTTAAGAAAAAAAATAAGCAATTTTCATTTTTGTTAAAATTTTTTTTTTAATAAAATAAACTTATTATTTTTTTAATCAGTAAGTTATACTTTTAAAACCCTACCCCCTCCCCCCCTGGGTGCGCCAGTGATTGGAGATGCGGTCAAGTCTGGAATTTTCAATACACCAAATTTCATCGATCTAGCTCCTTTGGTTTTTAAGCAATCGTGTTCACACACACACCCAGACGTAATTCCAAAAGAATATACGAGAAAGTTTCGGGGAAGTCATTCCCCATATTTTTAAAGTAGAAATTCAAATGCTTCGCTGGGTATAGAAAGGTCGATATTAACATTTTGTTATTAATTTCTATTTATTTTTTTTTTAGGTCTTAATTTAAAGAGACGAAGAAAAACTCATAATCACATATCAAATATATTTTTTTGTGATATATGTTTTAAGGAATTTAGTTATTTTTCACAATTAAATCAGCATATAAGAATACACACAGGCGAGAAACCATTTATTTGTGAATTGTGCCATAAACCTTTTTCACAATCATCTTCATTGAAAAGACATATAAGGACGCATACAGGAGAAAAACCATATCAGTGTCCTGAATGTAATCAACGATTTTCTGACCCATCCGTTTTTAAGAGACATTTTCGCGTTCACACAGGTGAAAAATTATTTGAATGTTTATTTTGTTTTAAAACTTTTTCTCGAAAAGAACATCTTAATTTACATTTAAAAACTCATTCAATTTGAAAATTGAATAATAATAATTTTAAAATAAAGTACAAATTTATAAGATTTATATCATAACGTTCTAGTCACTAAAGTAAAAAAAAAAAACTCTGAATTACATATATTTATTTTATTTAATTATCTAAAATTATAAAAAGAATGTGAATTGTAGTAGACAAATTTAATATAAGATAATCAACTCCTAGTTTGGTCTCAGATAATGAAAAAATGTCTAGTCTATAATAAAATATATATATACTGTACATTTATTTTATAAAATATAGTGACCCAAAAGTCACTAGACCATTATTTTTATCTCTCAATCCTAATACCCAGTAGCGGAACTAGGTGGGGGCGCTTGCCCCCTCCGTCCCAGGCGCTTCAAGCCTTTGGCGCCCCTCGATACCGACATAGGCGCCCTATGGCATCTAAGATATAGCCCAGGGACGGTGATTTTATCATATTCTTTCGATATATTGTCCAAAAAATTGATAGATTTCTTTAAAATTATATTACAACTTGAAAAACGGCGCCCTAGTTGAGCTTCGCCCCCTCCGCCCAAAAAATAATTGCTGTTATTTTTTGACACCCCCTCATATAATAATTATTTTTTAAATAAATATATGTATATATGATTTGAGTTTGTTCTCCTCTGCCTCCCCCATGGGTAGGTTTCCCATAATTTATTAAATCCTGAGACGTGAAATATATCGCCTGTTGAGATTCATAGTGGCGAAAGTCGGTAAATTCAATTTTTGAGGCCTACCAAACGTTGATAAAACGTCTATTTTGAGTGCCAACGTGGCGAGAATATATTTCCATTCTTTGCTATTGATTCTGTCCTATTCATTTGTTGCCCTATTTAAATGCATAGATAAATCTATGGGAGTTTATTAAACTTTCAAACGCCTTTTCTCCAATTGTTGTTCAAATTCAAATCTCTCTGGAAACAAGTTTTTTTTTTCCCCAGCCTACTGTGATATGACTAAATTTAAATTAAATTAAACTTTTCGCGCGCAGAGTTAGTCGCGAGATCTGCCTCCAGGTGGCCATCAGCTTATTTTAACCAGAGTTGGGTTTTATACACGATTTTGCAGTTTTATACAAAAATCGCGGATAAAACTTGTATAAAATGTATAAAACTTGGATGCGCACGCGCAAACTCAACGAGAAAGGAAATTCAAATAAAATTTCATTTTTCAATTATTAACATTTTCATTATATTATTCACTAAATAAAAAGCAAACAACATCGTCAATGCTTTAAAACATTATAAAATACGAAAAGCTTTTAAGCTGTTTTTTCAGGGAGGAGGTTGGTTTTTTACAGAGTTTTATACTTTTTATACATCGACCTAGTTTTATCCGCAATAGTTTTATACATGTATAAAACCGTGTATTATACACGCCGGGATAAAACTTGCCAACTCTGATTTTAACATGGAGTTGTCCAATCCAGGTCCAATCTTGTTTCTTTTTGCTCTGCATTTTCTGCTGTTGTTATTAATCTATAATCGTAGAATTATTGAATTATAATTGAATATTAAAAATTGTGTCGGTTAAATTGGTAAAAAGATGTCATATATCAAACAAGAAGACATATCAAACGAGGATATCAAATATCCCATACATATTGGTAACTTCTTTTTTTATTTTATAACCTATTTTCTTTCTCTTCTGTCATTTATTTTTAATTTGAATTCTTTTTTAAATATTTATCCCAAATATGTACATTTAAATATAAAATATGCTAAATGGCGTATTTATTTTGTGTTGATAATATAATATAATTCCATACTATTAATTAAATAATATTATAATTAACCCAAATCTTATCAGACCATGACGCGAAAACCACTTTTTGGATTCAGGGGACCTCAAAACGTGTATATCCATCAAAATCTCGACATCGAATTTTTGACATGAATCCAATACTTTCTCTCTATATATATATTACATATATACATAGGTAAGAGAAAGTAAAAATATATTCAGATTTAATATAATAAAAAAAAGCTAATCCATAAAGCGAAATCGGGAATAAATCCGCCGAATCGATCATGCACAGGCCTTTGCTCTTGCTTCACCAAATGCCCAAAAGGAAATTTAAAGAAAAACTCACAAAATTAAAATAAATTTGTTATCCATAACACCTTGATATGTGACTATATTATTTCGGTTAGTGTGATGTAGAGGACAGCAGCCAGATAGGTAGCCTCTGTTTAATAAAACAGACTCCTTTAAAAAAAAACGTTTCGGCCAAATTTATTGCGACATCTTCAGGTGATAAAGCTATATAAAAATATTGACCGAAACGTTTTGTTTAAAGGAATCTGTTTTATTAAATAGAGGCTGCTGTCCTCCACATCACACTAATTGACATCTCACAGCAACATTCCATCAATTATATTATTTCGGGTAGATAAATCATATTGAGCTTCCAATTTTATTATTCCTGATCGTTTTATACTCTGCAAAATATATTGGCATCTGTTTATACAGAGCACTCAAAACTGCTCTTTTATAGGGTTTGTTAAAAATTGAATCTCACAAATTGAATCTCACAAATACCTCTATGGACCAAAGTGATTTCATCTTCCTTGTTTACATTATAAAATTTACCATTCCTATATTTTTGCATTTTTCCCACTCTGATTTGAATAGTATTAAGTAATTTAATTTTGCTTTATCCATGACGAAATATGTTCATGACAGCTACTTTAGTAGGCCTATCCAAAATACTCGACTGATTAATTACTTCCCTTTCCTAATAAATGGGGCTCGAATCGATATGCACTAAAAAACTACAAAATAGGCATTTAAAAAGCCCGAAATATACACAACATTAAGTACATTAATATATTTATTTAGTTAATATCACTTAATAAATTATCATTTTTTGTATTATCTGTGATTTTTTGTTTCATTAGGTCCAGTTTTCCTTTGTATACATTGTAAAACAAACTTTATAAATTTATATTTTCTATGGAAACATTCCAAAAAATGTATATCAAACGTTATACAAAGAATAGATAAAAGAAAATTTGATTTTCTCATAAAACCATCAAAAAAAGGTGATCAAAGGAATTTATAATTTTTTTTTTTACTTTTTTTTGTTTATTTTTTATTAAGACATTTCATTTTCAGAAAAAGAAGAATCTTTAGAAAAAAACAAAAAGAAAAAATTGAAGAACAAAAATGAAAATAAAACCATTCTGTTAAATTCCAAAAAGAAAAATTCAAACATTTCATTTGCCAACAAAAAAATATATCCCAAGAAATCTTATACTTGCGACATTTGTTCAAAAAAATTTAATCAAAAATCCACTCTCACTAGACATTTACGTATTCATTCTGACCTGAAACCATTCAAGTGTGAAATATGTGCAAAACAATTTAATCAAAAATCCACTCTCACTAGACATTTAGGTATTCATTCTGGCCTGAAACCATTCAAGTGTGAAACATGTTCAAAACAATTTAATCAAAAATCTACTCTCACTATCCATTTACGTATTCATTCTGGCCTGAAACCATTCAAGTGTGAAATATGTTCAAAACAATTTAATGACAAATATAATCTCACTAGACATTTATCTATTCATTCTTGCCAGAAACCATTCAAGTGTAAAATATGTTCAAAAGAATTTAATAGAAAATCTGATTACACTAGACATTTACTTATTCATTCTGGCCTGCAACCATTCAAGTGTGAAACATGTTCAAAAGAATTTAATAGAAAATCCACTCTCACTACCCATTTACTTATTCATTCTGGACAGAAACCATTCAAGTGTGAGACATGTTCAAAACAATTTAATGACAAATCCTCTCTGACTAGACATTTACGTATTCATTCTGGCCTGAAACCATTCAAGTGTGAAATATGTTCAAAAGAATTTAATAGAAAATCTGATTACACTAGACATTTATCTATTCATTCTAGAAAAAATGCACGATCGAAATAATTAAATGTTTAGATAAATAAGATCTCTTTCTCTTTAATATTGTTTGATATTACTTTATTTAACAATTTTTGTTTTAATATATTAATAATAACATAGCAAATCAAGAGATGACACCCAAAAGGGGAGTCTCTATATGAAATAAAACTTATAAAACTTGTAAAAAGTTAGCATTTCATTTGAAAGGTTCCAGCAAAAGCAGAAAATTAATTATTCTCTAACACAATGATTACTAATTTAATTATCTATAAGTTATAGATCGAATTTTTTTTAAATGTGATATTTAATGTGATTAATCTAAAAAAAAAAAAATTTCGAAAATCAAAAAAAGGGCTTCTATTATTTGTAGATATTTTAAATAGCTTTAATTAAAAAAAATTTGAGGTCGATAGCTTCAAAATTGTGGCCGCAACTTCTCAAAACCAGCACCTCGAGACGCGCACCTTAAAAGCCATTCTTCGGGCGAAAAAAGTCAAGGGGTCATTTTTACTAAGAAATAAATCGCAATTTTCAAAATATTTATTTGGACAGAAAGCAGTCACAAACCATTAAAAGAATTAGGGCCGATAGTATAACGCTCGGTCAAGTCAACTTTTGACCGCCGGTCAAGTGAACCTCAGTCAACATTTGACCGCAGTCAAATCTAGTTCCGTAGTATAAAAAAAAATGAACTCCGGTCCCATGACCGAAGCTCATACCATTGACAAACTCGCCTGTTGCTAACTTCATATTTATTTTGAATTCATTTTTATGATTTTTGAGTTGCTGTCAGCTTGCTGTTTTAAAATTATTGCTAAGATGGCCAAATTTAAACATCAGTAAAGGGGCATATAAAAATATAAATAAATAAATAAATCGAAACACCAATGACCAGGGGGGGTCTTGATTAAAAATTAGTTATATATGGAGCAACAAAAATTTCCAGAGAACGCAAAAATATTGTAATATTTTTTTTTTTAATTTCAACAAAAAAACAATTTACAAATATAATACAAAAAAAATGGTATTATTTTATTTTGGCATCTTTCTCATTTGAGTGAATTTTTTTTTAGTTGATTGCTGTCAAAAAACACGTTTAGCCACTATCAATTATAGTTTATAATATATATTCCGTCAAATCCGATTTGTCGACTCCTCACAATCAGGCAATCATATCAAACATAATAGTAGACACGATTACAAATATATTATTTTATTCGAATAACTTTTCTTTTTAAAAGAAAAAAAAAAAAAAATGGATAGAAAAAGGCCTGAGGACTAAAGCTTTTTGCTAAAAAATAAATAATATATATAATAATATTATTTTTTATTTATTAATATTTATTCCCTTATTATTAATATAAAATTTATTATTATTATTTTGTGAATATTTATATAATTTTAAAATTTTACCAACATTACTAACCATTATTTATACTTTAAATTAAAATATATTGTCAATTTTATAATAAACTGTATTTTTACTTTGTTTGGTATTTATATTTTTGTTTATGTATTTAAAAATACGTGATCACCTATGGCCAGCTGTCAAAATTGGCTATTTGAACTCCGGTCAAAAATTTGACTGGCCGAATTCGGCCGGTCAAGTTGAACCTCGGTCAAAGCTGATTTGACTGGCGGTCAAGTTTTATACTACGCAATTCTCGGTCAAATCGCCTGTTGACCGAGGTTCAAACTTTGAACTAGCTTTATACTATCGGC
>JAKCPI010022280.1:0-46388 GCA_023213315.1 Euborellia annulipes | reverse complement strand
AATGACGCCACTGTTATGTTCATCTGTTAAAATTTAAAAATAACTTATTCTTACCAAGTGAATCGAATCCAAGAATATCGTTTCCTACCGAACTTGTCCTCCCTGATTCCATTTCATGTTTATGTCTAAATAGACGCTGTCGTGCATGTCCTCTGCCATTATCCAATTCGCCATGGGTTAATACACCAAGTAAAGTAGATTTGCCAGCATCTACATTACCAACAACGGCCACCCTAAAGAAAAAAAAATATTATACAATGACCAGCTAAATTGATAAAAGTTATTACTTTAGATGCTTTTTCTCACTCAATGTTTATTTTTAAATTCACATATTCGATTATTCATTCAAAAAAACGTATGAGTATGGAATATCTTGGATTGAAAAGGTCACCAACATCGAGGTCCTCAATCGACTGGCCAAAGAGCGCGAGCTCATTTACAAGGTCAAAGAAAGAAAGGCGCGAAAACATGTCCAATAACTTAGAAGATTTTCCCCTTGTATAAATAAGATATAATAGATACCTAATTTCAAGAAAATCCTGTTCTTGAACACGCCTTCGAATTAAAAATTGTCCAGATAGTCCTTTATCCTGTTTGCGATGTCTCAGAAGAACGCAATCACAATCTAATTGCTCAGCAAGGGATTTTAATGTTGCCACGCTTGCATCATATTCTTCCTGTTTTAATCCGCTACTTTCTCCTCCATCTAATTACACAATTAGTTTTTAATAGATAATTAATTTTAATATTTTGATAAGAATAGATGCGTACCTTCACAAATTCCAACTTCATAAATGGTTTCCCCTCGACCATCGTCTACTCTTTCTTTTAATCGCTTTTGTAGAAGATCATATTGTTCTTCATTTGGACTAATGAGGGCGGTCTGAAAAAATCAATGGATAATTATAGATATTTGATTAAATCAGCGATTCCTAAATCGTGAACAAGAGAACGGCCAATTTGATACAGCCCTTGGAAATAAATCAATGATTTGACTTGTTAGGCGAAAAATTCTGAGTTGCGGCGGAAGCTCGGGATTGGTGACTCCGAGCAATCAGCGTGTGGAACGTCCCCCAGTAGCCATCGATATAATGTATTGTAAAAATTTCTATATTAAAGCCATAACCATAAATAGCCTTAGTAGCCGAAAAGAGTTAAAAAAAAATTCTGACATACAAACTGCATACGAACGAAAAAATTTGGCAAAAACTGGATTCAATATTCAAGTGCTTTAAAATTAAAACAAGTAGAATTAACGAAAAAATTTATTCAAAGTTCATATTTATGCAATTCTCAATTGGAAGATTCCTCCTTAATGGTTATTTTTCATTTTCAGGATTTTATTCATTTGATGACTGTATGAGCACATATACCACCAGTTTCGGTCACTCAAATGACCATCATCAGAATAAAATTCTGAAAATGAAAAACAATTATGTTTTTTATTGAAACATTGCTTGAAGAACTTGCTATCCATTAAGAAGGAATCTTCCAATTGAGAAATGCATATGATCCTCCGATTTTTCAAAAACCTATATTTCAGAACAAGATGGATTTAGAGATGATAAAAAAACATTTGAATTCGTAATTAATTGTTCCGAAAAAGATCTTAAATGAATTAAAAAAAAAAAAAGATTAATAAGGCTCGGATTTATATGTAGTAACAAGTCGAAAAATAAATAGAAATGCAGAAAAATTCCGCCGTTTATAAATAAAATTTTTAAACAATTACTTAGACAAAAGTACTTCTCATTCGTATAAGAAATATTTCTTTCAAAGATGATGAAATTTCCTAAGAGTTCATCATAAGTGATGAAATATGTTCTCTTAGGTTGTAATATTACACCAATAATATATCAAGTTGATTTTTATTATTTCCTTGAATAACTAAAAATAACATAATAATCACTCGATCTATTATGGTAATTAAAAAGTGATAAAGAAAAAGAATGAAAAAGGACATAAATAAATAAATAAGAAATAACATCATGGGTTTTGGAGACATTCAATTTTTTAATTAAAGTTATGAAGAAAATCTCATTTTTGTTGAAGTTTGAAGAGGAAGCAAACCTTTTGGAATGCAAAAGTGTCTCATTTTTTAAACAAACCTAAAACTCCCCGAGGAAAGTGAACTTATTTAAAAACCCTCCCTATATTTGGATACATATTAAATGTATTAGAAGCTCACGAACTGGGTGCCTAGAAAGATAAATTCTAATACCAGGTATATACTTATATTATATATATAAACAGTCGAAAAAATTTCAGATCTTTGTTTTCCCTCTGCAATAACTCATATAACAAAATACTTTTTAATAACATTATGAATGAAAAAATTAGAATAATAAGAAAAGTTTAGTTTGATAATAACAATGGAAAAATGAACTAAGTTTTTAAGGTCATTGAGAAGATGTCCATAAAATGAATGTCATATACCTTATCTCTAATGCTTGAATAGTCGATTGTTGCATTTGTTGGTGGATCCTTATTTGTTGCGAACATTGTTGCCTCTGCTGGGGAAGAAGCTAGTGAAGTTTGAAGATTATTAGTTTTACTTGGAGAATTTTCAATAATTGTAGCCATTTCAATTCAGATTTTATTTATCCCTTTTATAAACAAACTACATTTTTAAACTGCAAATTTCTTCATTTCTAAAAATATATCACCTGCAAAATAAATAAATATTGTTAAATAAATTTTGAAGAGAAAAAATATCGAGCAATATGGATTAAATTTTAAAATAGTTTGAAATTTTTTTATTATATGAAAAGAATATCAATATATTAGATAATTAATTAATTATTTATTGCTTAAAGATTAAATGAAAGAAAAATAAATAAAAATAACTTTTCAAATTGGACCAAGACCAAAAGAAGTGATTTAATTATTGGATAATTTATAAAGAAATCAAATCAAAATAAAATTCTCAGGGCATTTAGAAATTTTACCTTTAAAAAAAAGAGAACCAATAGAGATGCATTTTGAAAGTAATTTGATTTCTAAATATTTATTTCAACCTTTTTATTGGAGGGTAAATTTCCTTTTTTTAATCTTTGACGTTGACAAGAGATTTCACCATAATAAAACATCAAACGGGATCAGAGCTCCTGCCATCTGGCGAGCAATCTAGGAACCACTCACTCCCTTCCTCCCCTCCACTCCCTTCTCTCTGACACTTTCTAATAATTCATTTTCTAATTATTTAAATGTAAAATAAAATTATCTTAATTAAGAATGCCTGGACCTCCAATAGATATATTAACAAATAATATCGTTTAAGTCTTATATGGCCTGAGTTGCCGAGAAGACCGGGTGAATGGAAAATATGGGGGATTGACTTCCCCCGAGACTTTCTCGTATATTCTTTTGGAATTACGTCTGGGGGTGTGTGTGAACACGATTGCTTAAAACCGAAAGCAGCTAGATCGATGAAATTGGTATATGCTCCTTACACTAAAATTGTAGATTTCTATCAACTTTTGGAGTAAATACGTCATTTGGAAGTAGTAGTTTACTTAAAAGTTTTTCGAAAATTTTTGAAATTTTCAATTTTTTTTGTTATATTATGATAAAATACTTTATTTTAAAAAGTTTTTATTCTTTGACATTTTTACGAAAAACTGAATAGTTTTTGAAATAATCAAAGAAGAAATAGCGAAAATATTCGTGAATTTTGATAAAAAATCAAAAACAAAATCATACAGGTGTCATTAAAAAAAGGGTAAATATAAACAAATTCATTTGTTTCACATGGCCTGAGTTGCCGAGAAGACCGGGTGAATGGAAAATATGGGGATTGACTTCCCCGAGACTTTCTCGTATATTCTTTTGGAATTACGTCTGGGTGTGTGTGTAACACGATTGCTTAAAATCTAAAGCACTAGATCGGATGAAATTTGTATATGTCCTTACATAAAATTGTAGACTTTCTATCAACTTTTGGAGTAAATATGTCACTTGGAAGTAGTACTCTTACTTAAAAAAGTTTTGCCAAAATTTTGAAATTTTCAATTTTTTTGTTATATTATGATAAAATACTTTATTTTAAAAAGTTTTTATTCCCTTTGACATTTTTGCGAAAACTGAATAGTTTTTTGAAATAATCAAAGAAGAAATAGAAAATATTCCGTTAATTTTGATAAAAAATCAAAACAAATATACAGGTGTCATTAAAAAAGGGTAAATATAAACAAATTCATTTGTTTCCACAAATTCATTTGTTTATGTTTACCCTTTTTTAATGACACCTGTATGATTTTGTTTTGATTTTTTATCAAAATTAACGAATATTTTCTATTTCTTCTTTGATTATTTCAAAAACTATTCAGTTTTCGTAAAAATGTCAAAGAATAAAAACTTTTTAAAATAGAGTATTTTATCATAATATAACAAAAAAATTGAAAATTTCAAAATTTTTGAAAAAACTTTTAAGTAAAGTACTACTTCCAAGTGACGTATTTACTCCAAAAGTTGATAGAAATCTACAATTTTAGTGTAAGGAGCATATACCAAATTTCATCGATCTAGCTGCTTTGGTTTTTAAGCAATCGTGTTCACACACACACACACACACACACACACACACACAGACATAATGCCAAAAATGGTTTTTTTGGACTCAGGGAGGTCTAAAACGTGGAGAAACATCAAAATCTCGAAGTCGAATTTTTTTACGATTACATAACTTTCTCTATACGAGAAAGTAAAAAGAGTGAGGTGTGTTTAAAAAAAAAAAATAAAATAGAAAATCTTTAATTCTAAAAATTAAAAGAATAAATGAAACATCTTAGATCAAGAAAAAAGTTTTTAATTTTAAATGTATCTTTTATCTCAATTATTATTTTCTTTTACCTCTGTCCATTCTTTGTAATATTCAATATACAACCCATCTAACGACAGGTTAGATGAAATTGATTGAGATGCGGTTAGTCACACCAGATTTTCAAGTCTCATTCTGGGCGCTTGCATATATAAATATATAATTTATTGAATCATAAATTCAATTGTATGCCCCCCCCCCCCGTCTCTACTTCTATATTATTAAATATTGCACAACGTTGTCTAAGTCCAAGAATGGCGAGAGCAAAGATAATTTATATATATTTATAATAGCGGAGTGTCCGTCCGTCATGTCTGTTTTACCAAATTCCAGTTGACATTTCGAAATGAAATTTTGCACCCTTAAGTGTAGAAAAAATACTCAAGTGGGTAACAGTTAAAAAATTTGATTGGAATTCCCATTGAAATGCATTGAGCATCCCAGAGGTGCACGAGCCCCCCCCCCCCCCCCCCCATACTATGCAAAGTTGGACTGGCTGAAGCTGGCAAAGAGAGAGAGTTCTTCTTGGGGGTATTCACTTTCGCCTGTGTGAGGAGTCGCCCCTGTCCATTCGGTCCGGTTTCGGGATCTTCGGTTTTGGATCTGATTGTTCTAAATCACAGAGCCCAAACAAATGCGTACTCATTTCTAATAACGGCTACAAAATTATGAAATAAAATCCCCATCGAAATAAGCGAGTTAAGAGGGCCGAGACCGTTCAGGACAGTAAAAGGGCCCGAACCAACTGTTTGACGGCGTTTGATTGATTGATTTGTTGTACTGGGGCTTCTCTAAACTGCGACCTTGAAGATCTATTGGGCCCCCCGTATAACTCTCCGGGGTAGGATCAATCTAGGAATGGTTCATGCCCATCCCTCAGGCCCTAGGTGCCTGGACCTGGAGGGGTTTATATTCTCATTCCTCCAGAGACGCTCGACTTGGTTCAATTTTTGTGGCAAACCGGGTTTGAACTCGAATTCTTATCCGATAAATTTAAACCATTTGGATACCAAATGGCTTAAATGAGAATGCCTGGACCCCCAATAGATATATTAAACATAGGAGTATCGTTTAAAGTCTTAAATGGCCTAAGTTGCCGAAAAGACTGTGTGTATGTGTGTGTGATTGTGAGTGTGAATGGGAAAAAAGTGTGAGTGTTTTTTTTTTAAATAAAAAAAAAAAAATAGTTTCTCGTTAATCTTTACTTTTATCAGTTTTTCAGATAATAAAATAGTTTGAGATAACTTTGAAATTGAAATATTTTTTTCAAAACCCATTAGTTAGCAGAGGGGGGCTGTCACTTCCAGATAAGTTAAAAAAACGTACTTACATATTCATAATGTTATACATCTCTTAGTATTTAAAGCTTTTTATTTAAAACAATTGATATGGTGGGGTCGCGATATTAGTGTTAGTGAGCGTATATGTAAAGGGGAAGCAGCCTGGGCGAAAAGTTATCATTTTAATTTTCCAGGGCAAGTGCCTGGTTGCACCCCACCCCTGCGGACGCCCATGCCTTGTATCATCCCAAGAATTCGTGGGATTATATTGAGATTGGTTCCGGTCGGAACCTCTCGAGAGAGTTCGATTCAAAGGATTTAGAAAAAAACAACCAAATATACAGAGCTGTATATATATTAAGAACATTTCATTCAATAATTTAAAAATATCACATTTATTTTAAAATAATATAATTTTTCCGCTTTATTTTTAAAAATCTATAATTTAATAAAATGACTGCATTGATCATGTGTAATTTTCAAATTAAAATTTATCCTAATTTATTATTTATTACATCCAAAAGAAGAATTTATTTTACTGGTTTCATAAAAAGAATATAAATAGAAGAAAACTGATTAAGAGTAAACAGAGCGTTGGGTTGTCTACTTCTGGATGTAGCCTATGATATGTTAAAGTAAAAGCTTAAGTCTGTACTCTACTTTTACTAGCCAGAATATGATTTTTGTAAAACCAAATCTACCAACTAAATATGATTTTAAAAAAGTAATAAAAATAAGGCTGTTTGGTTCCCTTTGTTCTATTAAAAAGGAAGTGCTTTTGTCCGTAGCTCCGAATATGCACTGATAATGCGTATTCGAAAAATGTGTAAATACAGTAAAATAATGAGGAAATTATTTTCTCTTGAACCCGCATAGCGAATTATTGCTTCTCCCCCTAAATAAGGAGATGAAATTCGATTGAAAATTCAAATTTGAGACGTTTTGACTTTATTTAAATAATACCCTTATGACTGAACTTTTATAGCAATAGGCAACATGCAGTATTTGTATATTAAATAGACAAATAACTTTACAAATGTCTTTATTCGTGTTCTGCCTCTCTAACTGAATGACGCAACACATATGCAACGTATACACGGAACACAAGCGAGGCATCGTCCCAGTATCCCTATGCTGTTCATCTCTCAACTAATAGAACTAGTCAATTCCAATTTTCCTTGTCCCCTTGACCTCCCGTGATTGGATTGGAACAAGCTCCCTGCGTCTATCTTCCCCAAAACATACAATCTTCAGACTTTCAAATCTAATCTCAACAGGCATCTTCTCAGTTCCCGCAGTTGAGTTCCCCTTTTATGCTTTTCCTTTTTTTGAACTATATTCTTAGTGGGTGCATGTGACCACTGGTCATTATAGATCTTTGGACCTTATGCACCCATTCCAAAAAAAAAACAAAAAAAAAATGATGACGTTATTTACCTAAAGTCAAAACGTCTCAAATTTGAGAGTTTTCAAAAAACTCATCTCCTAGCTGCCCGCTTGAACAAAACAACCACCTTAGAAGTTAAGAGATGTCCGGTTAATCATTATTCACATATTCCCGGCTTTTTATTTAATTTTCTTTTGGAGATAGGAATTAGAAAATATCAATTAGATATATGTTTATTTCAAAAAATTTTATAGCTATGTGTTGAATAATATTGGTAGAAAATCAAAGAGAAGTGCAGCTAGTATTTTTCTTTTTTTTTTAATGTCAGCCTCATGCTGACATTTCGATCCCGCTAGGGATCATCTTCAGGGCATTGAGGCTAGACATAATACGTGTGGGATTTTTTTGGATTCTATTTACAGGTCAATACATAATATAATATATATATATATAATTGTATAAGTTAATATTCGATAAGGATAGCGAATAGCAGCCAGGAAAAATCAAATCAGACAAAAACTAGATCAATTTTTATCAGATTTTCCTTTATTTGATCGTCGACGTTTCGGACGCCAGTCGCGCCCTTCCTCAGGATTTTGTAAAGCGAAAATAGACATCGTGATTTAGAATTGAATCCTATCCTTATCAAGTTAAACAGCCATATTCTCCATCGTTAATATTCGATTTTATATTTACCATATATTGACATGAAAATCGAATGCAAAAAAACCCAGACGTTTTATGACTAGCCTCAATACTCTGAAGATGATCCCTACCGGAATCGAAACGTCAGTGTGAGGAAAAAGGAAAAACCTAGCTGCACTTCTCTTTGATTTTCTACCAATTTTATAGCTACAGAAAGTAGTTAAAAGAATAAAAGAGTTGAGTGTAAAAAATAAATTAAAATAAATAAATTAAACATTCACGGAAGACAAATCAACAATCTAATCCTCACATCTCCGAGGAATTATTTCCTGGATATGTAGGAGGTATTAACAACAAAAGTACAAAATTCCTACATATCCTACATATTTCTTAGTAAATTTAACACAAATCCATATCATTTTAATAAATAATGACAATTTAAATAAAACAAAGGAATTTTTTTATTAAAGCAAATTTTTAAAATAATCTTTCTATTTCACTTTTTCTCTATTTTATTAAATGAAATTTTTACAATAATCCAACTAAACTTATTCGAATTATGTTGATTGATCAATTTGAATATAGACAAATTTTTCTTTATTTGATTTATTGTAAATTGTATTATTGAGAAGGATGAATAAATAAAATCCGGAGCTTATGATCAGAAAATTTATTTGGATTAATTTCTTCCGCTATAAATTGACGTTTCGGGGCCAAAACGGCTCCTTCTTCAGGACCATGCGGTGTCAAAAAAACAAATAGCCCTCAATTTTGTCATAAAAGCTGTGATTGATCTCGCTAGAAGACATGTGGCAAAGGCAATGGTGCCAACGAATCATTCTTCGCTTGGCTATTTGTTTTTTTGACACCGCATGGTCCTGAAGAAGGAGCCATTTTGGCCCCGAAACGTCAATTTATAGCGGAAGGAATTAATCCAAATAAATTGCCTGATCATCAGCTCTGGATTTTATTTATTCATTCTTCTCAATAATATCCACCAGGCTGCCTCTATCTTCGCCACGTAAATTGTATTAATTTAGTTAAAATGTTTTGTGTTTGTGTTAAATTTACTTAGAAATGAAATAAGATATTTAATAAATTACAGTATCATTAAGGTAGAATAAACTTCTTTTAAACATAAATGACTAAATGTCTGTCAATTAATTAAACCAAATAAAAACTCTATTTATATTTTAGTCTTAAAATACTGTCATAAAATTCAGAACAATCAATAGTTATGTCATGAGTATAATTATACATTAAATAACACAATTAAATGTTTTATTAATCATCATCACTTTTATGAGTTAATATATGTCTTTTAAGATGTGCCGTTTGTGAAAAACGTTTTAAACATATATGACATTGATATGGTCTTTCGCCAGTATGAATGAGACTATGTCTTTTAAGTGATAATGATTGTGTAAAACGTTGAGAACACTTTTCACATTGAAATGGTTTTTCTCCTGTATGCACAACAACATGTCTTTTTAAATGTGAAGATTGTGAAAATCGTTTTTCACAATGATTACACGGATATGGTTTATCACCTGTATGTGTCCGTAAATGTGTTCTAAGTGAAGATGATTGTGAAAATTTCTGATCACAATATTTGCAATTATAGGGTTTTTCACCAGTATGAATTCTAATATGAGTTCGCAATGATGATGGATGAGAAAAACGTTGTTGACAATATTGACACTGATATGGCCTTTCACCAGAATGTGTTAATAAATGAGTCTTAAGCGTGGCAAGACGAGAAAATCGTTGCTTACACTGATCACAGCCAAATAAACGTTCACCAGAATGGACTTGCTGATGTCGATGAAAAGAAGATGAATGTGCAAATCGTTGATTACACTCATTACACTGATAAGGATGGTCAGAATGTATTATTAAATGTTTATTTAAATCATTATATGAAATGAAGCTTTGGAAACAAATATCGCACATAAAACGATTTGTAGGAGACTCGTTAGTCGTAGTTGTAGTGGTGGTGGTGATGGTAGAATTTTTTTTTGAAAAAGCACCTAAAAATACATAGTCTGATTTAATAATCATCATCTGGCAAAACTTAAAAAATCTTGTATTTTTTTTTTTAAAGTATTATAATCAGTTCAAGAAAGGTCTAATACTATGGAGTACTCATATTCTAGATTCCAGGCAAAGGCATTCATTGAGAGGAAGAACATCTCTCTCAAGAGCATTGTATTCAAGAGTCTTGTTTTTGGCCCGAATTATTTTATTTTCCCTTGCTAACGTTTCGGAGACTAAACGTCACCCATCTTTAGGACCTTTATTACAAACAATGATAATATGTATTGATTGGAATATAGGTCCTGAAGATGGGTGACATTTGGTCCCCGAAACGTCCGCAAGGGAATATAAAATCGGGCCAAAAACAAGTCTTTCTTTTTATTTGATCTTCTAGAAATTTATATATTTTGGAATCACCATCTGATATGTAGATGGCACACTATTCCGAAGGAATATTCAGAAAGGATCTGGAAATCACACCCCCAACCAGAAAAGATATTTGGGCCCATTGTCCGGAATTATCTGAGTGGTACAATTCAACATTGCGAATTCGTCCTGTTTTAAATAAAGAAAATAAATGAAAAAATTACAAAAAGTTGAGCGTTGAGTACGAAAATTTGGAAAAATTATCAAATAAATTGCTTTAATAAATAACAATTTATTTAAATCCAAGAATGCCTGGACCCCAATATATATATATTCATAAGAACAGTTATCGTATAAAGTCTTATATGGCCTAAGTTGCCTGAAAAGACAGTGTGTATGTGAGTGTGAATGAGAAAAAAGTGTGAGTGTCGAAAAAATGTCGAAATCATCAGAAAAATGACCAAAGAAAATTACAAACTTGTATTTTTGACTATTATATAATAAAGAATGTCTTTTTGGCAAATTGTTGCCAGTCCGGGATGTTCAATGAATAAGTGGGACTAGAAATATTCTTACTCTCGTAAGCCTAATTGAAATTAAAAATATAATAAAGAAAATTTGCTTAACTTGAATTTATCAAATATTTATTTTATGACTTACTTTGTCGAAGAAAAAGTTTTTCTTTTAAAATAATGAATATTTTATAATTATTGCATTTTGTTTGATGTTTATGGAGAAAATCTATAGTAATGAAGGCCATATTGCAAAAATAACATGGATAAACGGGACCTGAAATTAAAAAGAAAATAATTAATTTTTATAATCATTTTTTTTTACTTTTCCGAAGGGTTTCATATTTATATATATAAGCTAATACTTTTCGAGAGAGTAAACCCCTGAAGACGATTGCTGAGGGAATTTAACAGCTTCTATTGATGGAAATTGTACAAAGCGTAGCTATGCGCAAAATTAGTATTTTTATTTTAAAGTCAAAAATGTTTTTGAATTTTTGCCTTTATCTCCAAAATGTGCCAATGAAAAAACAAAATTAAAATAATGTGACCCAAAAATGAAATAAATTTCTATTCATATATATAATAATAATAATACCTAAGTGTCTAAATTGCGTTTAAATCTTGATCATGATTGATGATGATAGGCCCTCAATTAGGAAACATTCTGCATGAGCTAAGTTACATCAGGATGCTTGGTCTATTAAGGATTAGGGCAGGGAATCGAGACGAGGCTCTCAGTCCCCACTCCCTCACAATCATCCTATTTACATAACAAAAGGGGTTTCAATTAAACCCATTCTCTTTCCATTTATATTATTAATTTTTTTTAAACAAATCTTTTGAATAGAGCGAACATAAAAAAAATATCTTCTGATTAATCAATGAACATCTTCTCTTTCCTTAATCTAATAATCATTTGATATTATCTGTCAATTGTCTAAAAGAGAAAAAAAAAAGGTTAAAAATTGGTTTTTCAATTATGAATTAATGAATTAAACTTTTTCTTAATTTAATTTAAAAAAATTTGTTTTAAATGATATAAATCAAAAAACTTACAGTAAAGGGGTTGAGTGATTTCCTTTTAATTTAAAAATAAAAAGTAAACAAATGATTTATAAGATATTTAAGGGTGAAATTCAGAGATTCTATTTATATATTGTTAATAAAAAAAAATATTATTTTTAATTAATTTAACTTAGTTTTATAAATAGTAAAATGTTAACAAGAATATTTGAAAAAAATTTCATAGATAGAAAGGTTATCGAAAATTATTTTGACATTTCGATCATTTGTTTTTTTTTTTTTTTTTTTTTTCAAAATATAAATATAATTTTAAATATTTTTTTTTTTTTCAGCAAGAAATATCGATTTTAGATTTGATATTTACCTGTATGTATTAAAAAAGGCTTTCTATCAAAATCCACATCCATTTGAATTTCCATAATAAATAACGTCTCCTATAAGCAACAATTGTGATTGTTTTTAAATATCCAATAATTGAAATGACTGGGATAGCCAAGGAGAAAATGGCTGCGTGCATTTGCTCTCCCTGTCCCTGTCCCTGTCCCTGTCCCACTCTCTGCTCCTGCTTCTTTCACCCTCTCGCTCTGACTCTCTTCGCTCTCCTCCCCCCTTGTCATCTCATCTTCTGATCTCTGCATCCGAGGGGAGAAACAATTCTATAATCCATGTCTATAATTCTGATCTGATTCTTGTCACGAGTCTCACTCAGCAAGATCCTAATTGGCATCTGATTTTAAGCACTTCAAATTTAGAATTAGAATTGTTTTAAGAGGAGAAAATCTCGAAAGCTTTCAAGTAGAAAAAAATATCTATTTATATAATTCGCTAATATCCTTCTGTCTGTCTATCACCATCAACTTGCCGATGGAATTTTGAAACGAAATTTTTTATGCTTAATGATATTATTTTCATCCCCAAATTCCAATAACTTTGTTATTTTTTTTTTTTTTTTAATTTCTAAAGTTACGATTTCTCCCATAGGAAATGTATAGAGAAATATTTATGTATTCTTTGCATTTGTGTATTCTATGAATCTAAACAAATCCTCAAGCAGGCACTGGATTGGAATAGTAATAATTTTTTTTTTTTTCATAATTAAGAAAAGGCGAGGGTCCGCCGCATGCGTTTTTAGGACCGGGAAGGAATAGAACAGGCCGGCCCGTCGCCTTTTCTTAATTATGAGAAGCTTCACGCCTAGGCTTGGCCCCCCTGGCCCCCCCCCTCAGCTGTCTCGTGTCCTGTGCCGGAGCTTCTCATAATTAAGAAAGCCCCCCCGTTAGGCGCCGCGACTAGTTTATAAAAAAAACTTGGTTAAAAAAAGAGTATTTTCCAAGTAAAACTTTTTTTTCACTTATCGGTTTTTTACCTTTAAAATTCCCGCGTTTTCACACATTAAGTTATTAATTATGTTTATAATTAATTTTAATAATGATGTGATTTAGATAAATTTTTTTAACAAAAGAGAAAATTCCATTTGATTGTTGTTCGATGACGATGGATTATTTTTTTTTTAATTTTTTTTACCATCTGACTTCTATTTTCTCTGGAGTCGTGTTAGGAAAATTTGCAAGTTGCTTTCTTTAAATTCTTTTTTGATTCTTTTTTACATTTTATTAATTCATTAACAATTATTTTCTAATTTTTTTTAAGTTCCAAAAAAGTTGGAATATATAAAAATGAATAAGAATAAAAAGAAAACTTCATTTCCAATACATTATGGTAGGCCTAATTTAAAAAATGTTCTAAAAATATCATTACCTTATCTATCATTTGGTTATTTTTTACAATGTGATTATTTAGAAGAAAATATTCACATCAAGATTAAATTCATTCATTAAAAATTAAATACTCTTGATTATTTTAATTATAATAATAATTAATTCTCAATTGAAGTTTCGAGGCAAAAAAATTTATTTATAATTTTCAGGTCCAGTTTTGCCATGTGGTTTTTGTGGAATGTCATTTATTAACGACTCTTTCCTTCAAAAACATCGAATAAAATGCCCTAATTATCATATTCTATGTTTAAATATAATTAAATTAGCTATGAAAAAAAATAAAAACATTGTGGGTAAGCTGATTAATATTTTATTAATTATCATTTCGTAGTTAATATATATATATAATTTGCCAAAGTCTATCCGTTCATCTCTGGATAATTCACAACTGGTAGGAATTTTGAATACAAGTTAAATATTGAAAAACTTTATAAAGATTACAGAAAATTTATTTAGTTCCTTAATTCCTATAATATATTAATCATTGCATTTATGTTTCCTACCATAGGAGATGTCTACTTGTCTTTATTTTCATTTATGTCTTTCATCTTCTTCGCCGGGTTGTCTTTTCATTTTTAGTATTTATCTTGTCCAATTTATCAAGTTTTTGTCCATCGTCTATTTTTATTCTCTAAAGGGTTTGTTTTTCCATGTCCTGGTGTCTGTGCCCAGTCTCTTTACATGTCCATAAGTGTTCTGATGTCTCCCTCACTTTCCCACATCCCCTACAATGTATGTTTTCCTCAAAAGTCATGTACAGTGAGGGACAATATTAAGTCCCACCCATGCGTTTTCTACTTGTGATTATTTCATTGTTTTTAAAAAAATATTATATATTTTTGAATGGAAACTTTCATAGTTCAAATCTAGAAAATTTCCAATAAAGATTTTCATTTTCTTTTATAAAAACAATGAAATAATCACAAGAAGAAAGCGCATGGGTGGGACTTGATATTACTGTATCTTCACTGTACCTTAGTAGGTTCCCTATCTTAATATTTTTATAGTAGATACAGTAGTTTGATTTATCTATATTTTGGTAGTCTTTTCTAAATTAAAATAAATATTTATTTTTCATTAGGAAAAAGAATTTTGTTAAATCGCCAAGAAAATCGTAAAAGAAGATCATCTCCAAAAAAAATTGTCAAGCGAAATATTAAAAGCACTCTGAATAAACAAAAGGAAGGACCTTCTACCCGTACAACGAGAAATAAAAATAAAGCAAGTCCAACTAATAAAAAAAGCAACACCAATAAAAGGAAAAGTTCAGACAAGAAAAGACCTTTCCCGTGTCCACATTGTGATAAAAAATATATTACAGAATATCATCTTAAATTTCACCTTCGATCGCATAAAGAAAAGAAATCATTTAAATGTTCACAGTGTACTAAGGTATTTTCAAAATCTGCCTATCTTGAAGCCCATTTAATAACTCATACTCGTGAGAAAAATTTCAAATGCGACGTCTGTGATAAAAAATTTGGTCGATTAGGACATTTAGTGACTCATGTTCGTCAACATTCTGGTGAAAAGCCTTATCAATGTGATGAATGCGGTAAATATTTCTCGCAGCCTTCAACTCTTAAAGCTCACCTTCGGATACACAGAGGAGAAAAGCCTTATGCGTGTAAAGAATGTGATAAACGATTTTATCAGCTAAGTCATCTTAATCTTCATGAACGCACCCATACAGGTGAAAAACCTTATCAGTGCTCATTATGTGACAAAAATTTTACTTCATCTTCTTCACTTAATAGACATTACATAGTTCATGTTTAATTTGCAATAAGCTATTTTGTTTATATTATGAATAAAAAATCATAAAAATTTCGAAGTTTAAGTTAATTTAAGACATTTAATTCTCAATATTGTTTGTCCCTGGGATTTATCCCTCTGCCTATTTTTGAACATAGGTATTTTGACAAGTGTAACGTCACCTCATTTAAAACATTGATTCTAGAATTATAGTTTTAAAAAGTTCAATAAAATATTTTTTTAAATGTTGATTCTTTTATATGAAATCGCTAATAATACGTATTATTTTATCTGTACTAGCTGTGAGTATTAAATATAAAGGCGCCTACACACGTAACTGCAAACTTGACAAGCATGCATGTGCAATCCTTTTTGCAGCAGCATGCACAAATTCCCTTCGGCGCCACAGGGATCAAGCATGCTTGTACAAGCAACAGCTTATGCCGAAAATTAACCTAAAAATGTCAAACTCGGTAGGTTATTTATTCGAAGATAACAAGAAGTACTTACTTTAAAGAGAGACACAATAAATATTAATATTTAAATTGAAATTTTAAAATGAATTATTATATATTAAATGTGAAGACGTCTACAAAATGGCCGAGAGTTTTGCTTGCGCAAATATACTTGTGCATGATTAAAATTCAATCGAGCATCAAGCGGCTTGCGCAAAATTCTTCTACAGACGCTACAGTTTGCTGGTACAGAAAGAGTGCACGTCCATGCTTATCAAGTTTAGATACAGTTACATGTGTGCCGTCTTGAATAATGGATTGGAGTCAGTCAAGGAAAGAACATAAAACAAATTTTTTGTCGACGTTTCGAGTGCCAATCACGCTCTTCTTCAGGACAGTCCTGGGGCCAATCTTATGTGGAGTATCATTTGACATCAACAAACTAAACTTAAACTAACAATGTAAAGTATGTTCATTTTATGATATCATGTGTATACGACATGCCTGATATTTAATATTAAAAATCATTGTTGAGTGGTTCCCTCCTTTTTTTGGCCCATAGCCCCTTTCTGGAGGTTGTCTAACACCTATCACCCCCCCCTTTTCATTTTCATTGTATGCCTAATTTTAATTTGAAGTAAAGTGTAAATAATAAAGCAGTTTTAGTATTTTAAACAATTTTATTGAACCAGGCCTATATAAAAACAACCTAAGTAATTCGTAACACAAAACTTTTGAACAAAATCGGCCAGAGTACTAGTACTTTACTGATGCACTTTTTCAATTTTTTTCGATTTTCTCAAAATATGCTCCAACGATTTTGATTAAAATTCAAAATCAATTATTTTTTAGATGCTCTTTAAAATGTATATTCTCATTTTGCCATTGAAATCTTCTGAAGACCACTTTACTCTTGTACTTCATAGGAAAGAAAGGAGAAATGGTTGCCATGGTAACAAAATATAAATATTTTCCCATACTTATAAATTTTACATCTTGAAATTCGAATGTATCTTACTGTCGGAAACTAAATGTATGTCCGCACAAAAAATCTGGTGTTACAAGCACAGAACAAAACTTTCGATTACCGGAAGTAAGAGAAAGTTGTGTGACCAGTTATACAAGATTTTTTGAAATTAATTGGTAGTCATTAGAAAAATTTCATTACTTTGAATAGGATTTGACATGATTCAAGAAATTAAAGAAAAAGTAAAAAATGTGTCTTAAGTCTTGGTATATTAATATTTTATATAATCTTTGTTAAATAAAAAATATATAAATATTTATATATACATAGAATGGTTTATAGAAATATTTCAACATTTATTTCCATAATTGATATCGGCAAAGCTAATTCAAAATTAGTGAGTACGTCGGGATGAAGAGCGCCCAATTTGCCAATTACTTTGCCATTTACAATCACCTCGGCACAACAATGCGCGAAGTATTGCGGATCTGTAACATAAATAATTATTACACATTATATTCTAAATTAATTTTGAAAAAAGAGTTTATATGAATAACTACATAGATAAATGGGGGAATTATTTGTATATATAATTAAAAAACAAAGGTACCTTTTGCTGGACGTAAATAATACCCCTGTTGGCCTTGATCGGAGGCAAGTGGAATCTCCAAGAGCTGCATGATCCTATCTAATAAGCCATGGATTATTTCAAAACCCGCTGTTTTGTTATAATTTAATGCACAAAGGTGTCTGACATTGCGGGCGCCAACATCTGAAAGAAATATCAATGTATTTAAACTTTGTTAAGCAACTCCGAGAATATTTTTTGAAACTATTTAAAATAAAAGATTTTTTTGCTTACCAGTTTGATCATCTAAAAAGACCACATCTGAAATTTCAAACAATTTTAAAGGCAGTGGCATTTTTTTATTGGCTGCAATCGTTTTAAGTAACCCAGGAATTAGAGATGTTCTTACAACTTGAAATTCAAGAGTTTTGGGATTTGCAATTTGTACGGCAGGAATTGTTTCAAAGCTCTTTCCCATTTTTCTAGCAATATCATCTCTTGAACACTAAAAAAATGCAGAGCATGGAAGAAACTTTAAAAAAGATGTAAAATTAATGAATTTTCTAGTATTAACAGTCAATAAAATATTGTATATATACAGAACACAGTATCCTCTATATAATGGAATAAATATGCTCAGGACAAGAGAAAAATGGAATTTTATTTTCGTGTCTTGAGACAATGAATTCTAAAATTCAAATATAGATTTCCTCCTATTTCTGATTTTGTCTTAAGCTACAAATTCATTTTGATAAATGTCGATTTTCAAAGATTTTTACGTACTATATAAGGGAGTTGTTTTGAAATTCTCGTTAATTGAAATTTTATTTCCATTTCCATTTCTTTCTTGTTGTATGGTTCTAAAGCCATTAACAACGCGTTTATATACATTCTAATTAATTCCACAATACCCTATAAGGATCTGTTCATTAAGCTGAAGTCTAAACAAATGTTCGCCAGATACAACTATTGTCACTTTCGCCGATGATAAAGCTCAAATAAACTCTAAAAAAGCAACAGATATATATATATTGGTGTTAGAGCAAGAAAAATAACAAGGTGTTTGGAGCCAAATTTTCTGTGAGCAGACCACATGCTGTTGCCGCTATTTTTAAAAATATCCACACATCTGATTATTGCCTACCGGTTCTGAAGATGGCCTAGACCTCGGGCCGAAACTTCAGCCGTGGGGGCGAGAATCTAAATAAAAGAAAATTTGGCAGCATACGTCTTGTTATTTTTCTGGCTCCATCGCGATTAAGGCTACAGCCACAGTCTTTCAACAATTGATCATATATATATATATATTGCAATTAAGTAGATCGATAATCAGAGGATTTCGTTTTTTGCCATTACTTCAATTGAAAATTTATATTTTAATTATTATATGGACCCTGTTACGCATTAGTGTGTCAAGCGCCACCTACAGAGTTTTGAGTGAAACAATCTTCCGTGCTTAACTCAATTTTTAATTTTTTTTTGGCGCTTGACACACTAATGCATAACAGTGTCCATATAGAGATACAGAAACAAGATTTTCAACCGAAACCGAATTTTTCCATTTTTTCCCTCTTTGATCTTTTTTTGGGTGCGAATCTCATTCGACTTTTTTTTTGTGTAGGAGTCCCATCCCATCGTTTCAAACTCAGGTTTCGGCTGGTTTTTGGCCGAAACCGAAACCAGGATTTTCGGCCGGTTCCTAATTTTAATACTATACATTCATTCATTATCTCAAAAAGACATGTGTCCCAGTCAAATTAGACAACAAGAATGTAAAAATATAAAATATTTTGGAATGAACCGTCATCTCAACAAAAAAACTTGTTGATAAAGCAAAAAGCATCTTCTAGTGGCTCATATCAAAGCTACCAATCAAAGAAAAGCTTTACATACCAAGGAGAAAGTAAGACCTTCAGTGAACCCAGCATGAGCAAGATGTTCCCTTAGTTGGTCACTCAATTTATTAATAGGTAACTGAAAGAACAGAAATTTTAATATATTTATCAAATTTACTCAATGATAAAATCCCAAATATCGCCTCCCTTGTTTCAATTTACCTGCTGGCCAATAGTCATGGTTAAAGGCATCATTTTCTTGATATTATTATACCCATAAGCAATGGCCACATCCTCATATATATCACAATCATGAATGATATCATGTCTCGTCGGTGGAATTCGAACTTTAATTTGATCATTTGATATCGGTGTCGTTTTAAGGCACATTTTTGTTAAAAGATTAATTATTTGAGTTGATGATTCACTAAAAAAAAAAAAGTTTTTAATGATTAGGGTTTAGAAGTAAAATAATTCATTTTCTGCGGTGCATTGTTCTGCCTTTTCTTGGCTTTTTTTTTTAAACACTCACACTCACATTCACACAGTTTTTCCGGCAACTCAGGCCATATAAAGCAGGCATTTCACGATCGCTCCATCCGTCCAAATGGAGCGATGTCACTCCAAAAAATGACCGTGAGTGGGGAAAAACAAATGGATGACGTGGAGTGATAGGATCAGTTCGTAATCCAATCAGTCCAAATTCCAGTTTCGTCAAGCCATCCGTCCATCACTCCAACTGATTGTGAATGGGGAAATTCACGTGGAGCGACACCAAGCCTTCGCAGCAGCAGTTAATAACCCAACAGAAGCCAATAAAAGTAAATCTGTATCCATATTAATGCAAAATGGGTTATAATAAAAGCACACACCCTCGATGAAACACGTACTGGATGTGGAGTGACCGTGAATGGGGGGTAATTTTTCGGATGACATCCATTTGGAGCGATCGTGAATGGCCGGCTTAAGACTTTTACGATAACCGTTATTTGAATTTATATGAATTTGGGGTCTAGGCATTCTTCACCTTGGCATTTGAAGGCATTTAACGATTTTCCTAAATTAATTTGTAGCCACTTACCGAACCGAAGCCGAGAAAATTACCTAGTTGTTTTAGATTTAATTGAGGTGTATAGCTGATATGATTTATTTAAGGGTCAGGAAATCTCAAATGAGCAACGCAGCTAGTCTTTTTTCAATTTTTATTTAAATGCAAAGTGCCAGGGCCAACGTTTCGGTCGCATATAGGACCATCATCAGGGCCAAGCCATTGTCAATTTATTATTCTTCTTAGTCATATTGGCCAAAGAAATTATTAACAATGCAGTTGTTTTAGATTTTTCTTTGCTAAAAGAAAACCGACCTTAACAGGACCGAAGCCGGCAAAGTCGAGACCCCTGGAAGTTGTTTTAAATCATATACAAATCCTCAGCCGGTGAAGAATTGGCGATACCTTTTCATGTGCTCGGTCACATATGTTTATAAAACTTTCAAACGCCTTTTCTCTAATTGTTCAATTGCGGACTCAGCATTCTCAGCAGGGGATATATTAATAAAAATAACTTACGTGTAGTAAGTAGTAGTAACCAGATTTAAAGAACACATTAAAAATAACTTACTTGATACCAACAGAGCCATTAATTTTTTTTATTGAGACATTTCGATCGCGATATTCAAGTTCTGGATATTTATATTTATTGCCATCCGGATAAACGACATTACAATATTCTGTTGTAAATTGTTGTTCACAATATTCACTAAACATACAAACAAGAGTATCCAGGACTATTTTTGCCTAGAATATAAACAATAATATATTAGCTTTTTTTTTCTTTTATAAAAAAAAACATTCACACTTTTTTCTCATTCACACAGTCTTTTTCGGCAACTTAGGCCATATACGATAACCGTTGTATAATATAAATAATATGCCTACCTTGGTTCTGTCTGTAGCTGTACATTCAATGAAAACATTTTTGGTTTTTAAAGTAATTTTTGTATGATCTCCATTAATTATTGGTGGTAAAGAAAGAACAACTCCATTTTTATCATAAATTATTGGATAAACAGGACTATCCTTAATTATATGAAGATAATGCTTTAGCTGCGCGTGTGTCTGTAAATTAAAATTGATTATTGAAAATTGAAATATAAATTTCTTAGCAGTGGCAGATTCAGTCAGATGAGAGACATAAGGAAGAAACAAAACCTCCCCTTTAAAATTTTAATAAACCAAGACACTCAATGAGACTTTTTATTCATCTGCATGCACAGCCAATGAATATTAATTAAATAACATCTTTTTATAAGGCCGAGGCGATGATTATGGCAATCCAGGGTTAAATTACCTCAACTATAACTGATGGCCTTATCCTTGGAATGTAAACCCAAGACTCTCCCAACTCCCTCACAGCGTGTCAATTGCTGATACAAATAACTGATGTTTGTACAGTGAGGGTCAATATTAAGTCCCACCCATGCGTTTTCTACTTGTGATTATTTCATTGTTTTTAAAAAAATATTATATATTTTTTAATGGAAACTTTCATAATTCAAATCTAGAAAATTTCCAATAAAGATTTTCATTTTCTTTTATAAAAACAATGAAATAATCACAAGTAGAAAACGCATGGGTGGGTCTTAATATTGTCCCTCACTGTACATTTATTTTTGACACTTTCTTAATTATGAGGAAGTAAGAGATTTGCTTCTTTCTTTTTAAATTTATTTCATCAATTAAGAAAAAGATAATCTTCAAAATACATGAGGCATAAATTAAGAAGGCCAAAAAAGTAATTCATTTTATTGTTTACATAATAAAAGCTACATGATTGGGAAGTCCATCAAAAAGCTTTTTATGTGAGTGCTATTGTTTAATCCTGGCTATTGTTTAGTCCTGGCTGCCTACATAGTATCAATAATATAGACAATCTCCAGTCAAAGAGGCTTTTAGAAGAGCCGATCCTTCAGGGCATAAAAATCCCTAAAAATATTTTTATTGCTCTTAAAAATATAAGTGAGTTTTTCTTCGCTGGTGGATCAAGTGACCTCCGAGCCCCAGGAGTTGAAACTGCGAGGGCCAGAAACATCCAGCAACGAAATATATTCCCACAAAATATGTTAGATAATCTATGACTCGTTAAATTAATATTACAACAAAATTACCGAATATAATTCCATTATTTCTTCTCCTGTGTATTCTTTTGTTTGATTCAATGGCTTAAATTTTATATTTTTCGGCGGTTTAGCATCATAAATAAATGGTCCTTCAATAGTGTCAAGGTCATGGGTGCCTATAGCAACAAGACTTCGTTTTCTGCAGATATTTTGATGCAGTTTATCTTGCAGGTCAATAAAACTGTTATAAGAATCTTCGGTAAATGTAATATTACGTAAAATCGCTGCCACCGCGTATTGTCTGATCCTTTGAGTCTGGAAAAAAAATAGTTTTATTAAAAATTTACTAATTACAATATTAATTTTAATATTGTAGTTGTGGCTGTTGAGTTGTACCAAGGAAGGATTCCATAAACAGAGATTGGCAGTCAAATTTCTTTCTTTAAATATTTTATTGGACCGACGTTTCGGTCTCGATAGAGGCCATCTTCAGGGCCCAAGAAGTGTAAGAAAGTATAAATATTTTGCATTAGGCAGCTATGTGTAGTGATGCTTATCAAGTGAGAGATCCTTCTTATTGAGCCCTGAAATTGGCCGACCGAAACGCCAGGACACAGCAGCAAGGTAAAATAAAAAACGTTATATTCTGTCGCCGACGTTTCGAGCACTAGTCGCATTTTTGACCACCTGTACTTATTTTGACAATTCTGCTAGCCCTGAAGATGAGTGCGACTAGCTCTCGAAACGTCGGCGACAGAATATAACGTTTTTTATTTTACTTGGCTGCTGTGTCCCGGGAAGGCTTCCGTCCTCTCCTAATATATTAATTGTATTCATAAAGAAAATACATACGTTTGATTTGATTATAAGAAGACTTTTATTTTCATCAACAGGTGGTTTAACTTTGAAAGTTGGAGGGATTATTCTGAAAAAAATAAAAATAATTATAAAAGTGTATATATATATATATATAACCTTGGTGCTTGAATCTTAAAGTTTAAAGAAGAAAATTTCGTGATGAGAAAGGAATAAAGAATAAATTTATGTCAATTTTTTTGTTAAAAAAGTAAAAAGAAGCTTATATTTATATTGCAAAAAGGGTTAAAATTCAGAGATATTTTCTGATTTTGTAGTAGAATGGGAAAATAAGACAGAGCAGCTAATAATAATTTCAGCTATTTCTCCTCACTGCGGACGTTCCGGTCCTGTTCAGAACCATCTTCAGAACATTAGGGCTGTCATCATTAATATAAAATTTAACAATTTACCTTTACATCAATCATTGGTTTAGGTAAAGGTGAATTGTTAAATTTTATATTAATGATGACAGCCCTAATGCTCTGAAGATGGTCCTAAACAGGATCGAAACGTCAGCAGTAAGGGGAAATAAATGAAATTATAATTAGCTGCTCTCTCTTTTTTTCTCATTCTACTATTACAATCAATACAATCAGTTATAAAATTTCTGTTTTATTTTTCGCATGTGGATGTAATATTTCCTATACTTATTGTCATCTAGACTTCCCCTTTGTGATCTATTTATACTTAATTCTATTTCATTAAAACCAACTAAACTAAGTTTATTTCAGATAATACTATATTCATTTGTTGATAACATATTCTAAAAAATCATATTGATTATCATAATTTAGGAAAAGCCCTTTGAGTGATTTGTCTAATCAAACTGTCATCCCTCCTAATCATCTACTCTGGCTTTTTGAGTGATTCATTTGTAATTTCTAAATAGTTTTATTATAATTACTATTATAAAACAATAGGCTGAAGAATATGTAATTTACTTACAATCCTAGGAAGGTTTTAAGGCCCATAATTAATCCTTCTATGCATAATAAATCATATCTATTAGCTGGAATATCTATTCTATATATAATTTCTTCTGATGCATTTAATCCTTGTTCTTGGCCTTGTTCTTTTTGTATCATTTGCTTTTCCGTTGTCTAAAAAACACATTTAATTAATTAATAAGGAATACCTTTATAAAAAAATATTTCTATTATCTTTTAAATATTTCCATCCAAGCCCTTTCAATACTATTATTTTTAAAAATAAATGTGATGGTGGTGGAGTTTTTTTCTTGCTGGTTCCTAAATTTGGTCGGTGGATGTCTCAGAAATTTGGCTTTGCGATCTAGAAAGGGTGGGTTATGTGATGTGGTGTTTATGTTCTGTTTGAGTTGACTTTGGGCCCTCGATCTGCCTACTCTCCTAGTCAAAGTGTTATTGGATGTTGACTCCGAAGTTTGTGTCTGGCTATAAGATTTATGAAGTGCTAGATTGGATGGTCTAATGTCATTCATGTGCTAGGTTTGACTACGTCATCTCAATCTCTCAACTCCTCCGGGTGATCGAGATGTTAGTTGGCCTCTGGCTGGGCAGTAACCCATCAAGAAAATATTTCAAGGAAGGGGGTAAAGGGGGTATTTACCCCCCCCCCCGAGATTTGAAAAAAAAATTTATTTTTAATGTAAAATTTTAAAAAATTTGATTTGTATTTATATTCTGGCAAACAAGTACAGAATGCGCCTTTAAATTACCGAAATTAAGAAAAAATTGTGTGCTATGCGACCAGTCACACCAGATTACCAAAAATAAGATATCAATTTTTTAAATTTTTTTATATTATTTCTTAAATAATGCCTTTTAAGTGCCTTTTTTTCAATAAATGCCTTTTTAAGTGCCTATTTTAATAATTTTTAGTGCTTAGTTGCCTGCCTATTTTAAAGATTTTCAGTGCCTATAAATCCGAGCCCTATGCATGACTTTAAATGTTAGAAAATTATTAATAATTTATAATAAAATCAAATCGAAAATATTAAAAATACGGTAAAAAAGACTTATTAAAATTATTAAAATGAAGAAAATTACCACATCGTCTAATTCTATTCCAAATTGAAAACATAAATCATCAAATTCTTCATCGGCTGAAAAAAAAAACATTTTAATTTCAGTGAATAATAATATGATCGATGATGCAATAAGTTAATAATTACTGTAAATTTTTCCAAGCCTCTTAAAAAGTAAATCACGTTTGACTGAAATTGTTGGCATGTTAACCTAAAATGTTATTAAAATTAAATTATTTAAAAAAAATAAAGATTTTTCAAAAAATGTAAAAATTCAATACCCTAAGTTTGGATTTTAGATTTTAATATTATAAATAAAATATAATTTAAATAAAAATAATACATATAATTAACAAAGATTGAGGTAACTATTGTGCTATTGTCGGGCGATTTGCACAAGGTGCGCAGAAGACCCTGATTTGGATTTTCCTGCGCATGACGTCACCTGGGAGCAGGACAATGGTGGCCGTTTTAAACTTTCGATTAAAAATTACTGTTAATAAATAATTTTTGAGATCTATATATATAAATAAGATATTAGAATTCGATTCGAACTTAACTTGTCATAGATATATTTAACATAATTGTATGTATTCTTGTAGATGGCCCATGCGTTCCTTTTCCCTCGGGGGGAAGCAATACTAACTGCGGCTGCGAGTCGCTCTGCATGCCCTAGAACCAGTTTCAGAACCACGGAATTCAAGCGATTCTTTCCTACATTCCTAAATGATATTTTTGTGAAAAAAGAATTTAATTTAGTACATTTACAACTAAAATGAAGTCATCTTGTGAGCTATAGCTAGTTTTAAGAATGGGGCGACGAATCAATTGTTGGAAGGGGGAAAAATTTGATTTGGTGTTGTTTATAGCTCTATTGAGTTTCCCGTATCACTCATACAAAAGCCCAGAAGAGGATCAATCTTGGAATGGCTCAGGCTCTTCCCTCATTTCAAGGGCGGATCCAGAGGTGTTTCTCGGGGAAAAATTTTTTTTCGCGGAACCAAAGTTTTCCAACATTCTCTCTTTCGCGGAACCGAAATTTTTTCCCCGTCCGTTTAAATTTGATTTGTGTTTAATACAAATCGAATTTTTAAATATTAGTTTTAAATCTAGGGGGGGAGGGTAATTACCCCTTTACCCCCCCCCCCCTTGTATCCGCCCTTGCTCACGTTCTAGGTGCCTATAACTGGAGCGGATTATATTTCTATTGCTCCAGCAGCAGTGGCGTACCGAGGGTGGGGCGAGGGGGGCGGTCCGCCCCAGGCCCCGTCCGGGATAGGCCCCCATATATTTATAAAAAAAAATTTAATGAAAATTTTCCTTTGAAAGGCCCCGGGGCCCTCAGGGCTCAAGTAAAAATGGGAAAATTTAGATAAAAAAAAAGAAAATTTAATAAAAATTTCTCTTTGAGAGGCCCCGGGGCCCTTGGGGCTCAAGTAAAAACAAAATTTAATGAAAATTTCTCTTTGAGAGGCCCCGGGGCCCTCAGGGCTCAAGTAAAAACAAAATTTAATGAAAATTTCTCTTTGAGAGGCCCCGGGGCCCTCAGGGCTCAAGTAAAAACAAAATTTAATGAAAATTTCTCTTTGAGAGGCCCCGGGGCCCTCAGGGCTCAAGTAAAAACAAAATTTAATGAAAATTTCTCTTTGAGAGGCCCCGGGGCCCTCAGGGCTCAAGTAAAAACAAAATTTAATGAAAATTTCTCTTTGAGAGGCCCCGGGGCCCTCAGGGCTCAAGTAAAAACGGGAAAATTTAGATAAAAAAAAGAAAATTTAATAAATTTCTCTTTGAGAGGCCCCGGGGCCCTCAGGGCTCAAGTAAAAACAAAATTTAATGAAAATTTATTTTTGAAAGGCCCCGGGGCCCTTGGGGTTCAGGGATATACGGTATTTTAAAAATATTTTTGTGTATGGAGGAGAGGGATATTTAAAGATGACCACCCCCTCCAAGAAAAAAAAATTCAATATAAGGCCCCCTCTTCTAGTTGCGCCCCAGGCCCCCAACTTCCTCGGTACGCCTCTGTCCAGCAGAGACGTTTGACTTGGATGAATTATTTCGGCAAACCGGATTCATACTCGAGTCTACTTTTACCTCGAATTACTAAGCCCCAAACATCTCAACTATTATGGCTAGATTTCAAAATAAAGTTGAGAAAATCGTGGTACCCTTCATTTGTAAACATTATGACCTGAAATATATATAAAAAAAAAAATTTAAAAGAGCATTTTTTAAAATTTATTTTTAAAAAATTCCAAATCTAAATTGGAAATTTTATAAAAGTTATACCAAGATAAGTAAGCGCGAGAGTAAAGTACGACCATAATACTATTTTAATTAGAATATATTTAAAATTGTAACTACATAAAAAAAAAATGTGTAAAAAATATTTTTCTACTTTTCCAAGTGGCATCCGCTTAGATATGACTTTAATTCTTTTAATGGTTTGTAACTGCTTTCTGTCCAAATAAATATTTTGAAAATTGCGATTTATTTCTTAGTAAAAATGACCCCTTGACTTTTTTCGCCCGAAGAATGGCTTTTAAGATGCGCGTCTCGAGGTGCTGGTTTTGAGAAGTTGCGGCCACAATTTTGAAGCTATCGACCTCAAATTTTTTTTAAATTAAAGCTATTTAAAATATCTACAAATAATAGAAGCCCTTTTTTTTTTTTTGATTTTCGAAATTTTTTTTTTTTTAGATTAATCGCATTAAATTAAAGATATTTAAAAAAAATTCGCTCTATAACTTATAGATAATTAAATTAGTAATCATTGTGTTAGAGAATAATTAATTTTCTGCTTTTAATTAATTTGCTGGAACCTTTCAAATGAAATGCTAACTTTTTACAAGTTTTATAAGTTTTATTTCATATAGAGACTCCCCTTTTGGGTGCCATCTCTTGATTTGCTATGTTATTATATTAAAACAAAAATTGTTAAATAAAGTAATATCAAACAATATTAAAGAGAAAGAGATCTTATTTATCTAAACATTTAATTATTTCGATCGTGCATTTTTTCTAGAATGAATAGATAAATGTCTAGTGTAATCAGATTTTTGATTAAATTCTTTTGAACATATTTCACACTTGAATGGTTTCAGGCCAGAATGAATACGTAAATGTCTAGTCAGAGAGGATTTGTCATTAAATTGTTTTGAACATGTCTCACACTTGAATGGTTTCTGTCCAGAATGAATAAGTAAATGGGTAGTGAGTGGATTTTCTATTAAATTCTTTTGAACATGTTTCACACTTGAATGGTTGCAGGCCAGAATGAATAAGTAAATGTCTAATGTAATCAGATTTTCTATTAAATTCTTTTGAACATATTTTACACTTGAATGGTTTCTGGCAAGAATGAATAGATAAATGTCTAGTGAGATTATATTTGTCATTAAATTGTTTTGAACATATTTCACACTTGAATGGTTTCAGGCCAGAATGAATACGTAAATGGATAGTGAGAGTAGATTTTTGATTAAATTGTTTTGAACATGTTTCACACTTGAATGGTTTCAGGTCAGAATGAATACGTAAATGTCTAGTGAGAGTGGATTTTTGATTAAATTGTTTTGCACATATTTCACACTTGAATGGTTTCAGGTCAGAATGAATACGTAAATGTCTAGTGAGAGTGGATTTTTGATTAAATTTTTTTGAACAAATGTCGCAAGTATAAGATTTCTTGGGATATATTTTTTTGTTGGCAAATGAAATGTTTGAATTTTTCTTTTTGGAATTTAACAGAATGGTTTTATTTTCATTTTTGTTCTTCAATTTTTTTCTTTTTGTTTTTTTCTAAAGATTCTTCTTTTTCTGAAAATGAAATGTCTTAATAAAAAATAAACAAAAAAAAAGTAAAAAAAAAATTATAAATTCCTTTGATCACCTTTTTTTGATGGTTTTATTAGAAAATCAAATTTTCTTTTATCTATTCTTTGTATAACGTTTGATATACATTTTTTGGAATGTTTCCATAGAAAATATAAATTTATAAAGTTTGTTTTACAATGTATACAAAGGAAAACTGGACCTAATGAAACAAAAAATCACAGATAATACAAAAAATGATAATTTATTAAGTGATATTAACTAAATAAATATATTAATGTACTTAATGTTGTGTATATTTCGGGCTTTTTAAATGCCTATTTTGTAGTTTTTTAGTGCATATCGATTCGAGCCCTATTTATTAGGAAAGGGAAGTAATTAATCAGTCGAGTATTTTGGATAGGCCTACTAAAGTAGCTGTCATGAACATATTTCGTCATGGATAAAGCAAAATTAAATTACTTAATACTATTCAAATCAGAGTGGGATAAATGCAAAAATATAGGAATGGTAAATTTTATAATGTAAACAAGGAAGATGAAATCACTTTGGTCCATAGAGGTATTTGTGAGATTCAATTTGTGAGATTCAATTTTTAACAAACCCTATAAAAGAGCAGTTTTGAGTGCTCTGTATAAACAGATGCCAATATATTTTGCAGAGTATAAAACGATCAGGAATAATAAAATTGGAAGCTCAATATGATTTATCTACCCGAAATAATATAATTGATGGAATGTTGCTGTGAGATGTCAATTAGTGTGATGTGGAGGACAGCAGCCTCTATTTAATAAAACAGATTCCTTTAAACAAAACGTTTCGGTCAATATTTTTATATAGCTTTATCACCTGAAGATGTCGCAATAAATTTGGCCGAAACGTTTTTTTTAAAGGAGTCTGTTTTATTAAACAGAGGCTACCTATCTGGCTGCTGTCCTCCACATCACACTAACCGAAATAATATAGTCACATATCAAGGTGTTACGGATAACAAATTTATTTTAATTTTGTGAGTTTTTCTTTAAATTTCCTTTTGGGCATTTGGTGAAGCAAGAGCAAAGGCCTGTGCATGATCGATTCGGCGGATTTATTCCCGATTTCGCTTTATGGATTAGCTTTTTTTATTATATTAAATCTGAATATATTTTTACTTTCGCTTACCTATGTATATATGCAGGGATGGGCAAGTTACTCGATTTTGAGTAACGAGATACAAAATACCAATTACTTCAGATTTTTGTAACGAAATACAAGATACCAATTATTCACGGGTTTGTGTAACGAGATACAAAATACCAATTACGTATTTCAAATACATTGAAAATACCAATTACAAACAAATTTTTCCTTGATTTTAAAATTCTTTTTGGTGGGGTAATTCTGGAACCCTAAATAAATTTAGTTTAGGAAAGTGGCAGCTAAACTTATATTGGAAACAGTGTTGGGCAAATTAAGCATATTTTGATTTGTCTACTTCATGACATAGACAAATCCCTAGTAGTAGACAATGTAGACAAAGACGTAGACAATGTAGACAAATGGCTCAGCGCTTATTTTCATTGGCTCTCATCTCAGATCAGTGATCTGTCATTTCTAGAAACAGCCTAGAAATTCATATACATAAAAATGTCTAAACGCGGAAGACCAATAAACAGACATGTTAATGAATTAAAATTTGAATTAGGGAAACAAAATGAAAAATATGTTGCAGTGTGTCTTTTTTGCAAAAAAAAACCTGCATAATACAGCTTCTAATATCTAATTCAAATAAAAGTCACTTAAAATTAAGAATACCGCCTTTATCAACGCTGGCAGATTTTTCACCCAATATCTCCCTATATTTGATATTCCACTTTAAGCGAGAATATTGGAGTAACGAACACTAAATTTTATATATATATACAATTTATTCAGTGTTCGTTACTCCAATATTCTCGCTTAAAGCGGAATAGAAAAATTGTAAAATCACTCTTTATCTATTGATTTCGGGTATATTAGTATCAAAAAATTATATTTATGACGATACATAAAAAATTATGGTGTTGTTAGTCCCGCCAAATTTTTAAATTTTAATTGTCTACTTTGTCTACATGGATATTGTTCATTAGTCTACATACATTGTCTACGCGTAGACAAAGTAAAGTAGACAATTTGCCCAACGCTGATTGGAAAATACCTTTGGAAAATCGAAAACAATAAAATTAATCATAATATTAAAAAAAATTTATTTATAAAAAAATGAAAAGGTTTCAAAAAAACCAAGTTTTCAAAAGTTTTGTCGGATAATCTGGACCTTGATGGAGAATGAATAAACCCGCAAATGAAAACAGTCTTTCAACTGGGGCAGAAGAACAAAGATTTAGTCGTTGAGAGCTGGTTGAAAGAAGAAAGCAAAAAAGTTTTTTAACGAAGAGTGAAAATTTGGCGGTTTGATTGACTTCTCGTTACTGGTTTTTACTAAGATTCAGAGCAGAGAACCCACACGACGATTACATACAGTAATATTAAATAAATTAAAAAGATTTCAGCTCCCTCTGCAAGACTTTTTATACGGCGGCAAATTAAAAAAAAAAAAGTATTTGGTATCTCGAATTTCAGATACCAATTACTAAAAAAATGTAACGAAATACAAGATAGCAATTACTTTGCCTATGCTGTAACGAGATACAAGATACCAATTAATATTGTATTTGGTATCTTGTATTTCAAATACATGTAACTGATTAACGCCCATCCCTGTATATATGTAATATATATATAGAGAGAAAGTATTGGATTCATGTCAAAAATTCGATGTCGAGATTTTGATGGATATACACGTTTTGAGGTCCCCTGAATCCAAAAAGTGGTTTTCGCGTCATGGTCTGATAAGATTTGGGTTAATTATAATATTATTTAATTAATAGTATGGAATTATATTATATTATCAACACAAAATAAATACGCCATTTAGCATATTTTATATTTAAATGTACATATTTGGGATAAATATTTAAAAAAGAATTCAAATTAAAAATAAGTGACAGAAGAGAAAGAAAATAGGTTATAAAATAAAAAAAGAAGTTACCAATATGTATGGGATATTTGATATCCTCGTTTGATATGTCTTCTTGTTTGATATATGACATCTTTTTACCAATTTAACCGACACAATTTTTAATATTCAATTCAGAGTTGGCAAGTTTTATCCCGCCGAGTATAATACACGGTTTTATACATGTATAAAACTATCGCGGATAAAACTAGGCCGATGTATAAAAGGTATAAAACTGTAAAAAACCAACCCCCTCCCCCTGAAAAAACAGCTTAAAAGCTTTTCATATTTTATAATGTTCTAAAGCATTGACGATGTTGTTTGCTTTTTATTTAGTGAATAATATAATCAAAATGTTAATAATTGAAAAATGAAATTTTATTTGAACTTCTTTTCTCGTCGGGTTTGCGCATGCGCATCCAAGTTTTATACATTTTATACGTTTAATACATTTTATACGTTTTAACAAGTTTTATCCGCAATTTTTGTATAAAACTGCAAAATCGTGTATAAAACCCAACTCTGATTCCATTATAATTCAATAATTCTACGTATTATAGATTAATAACATCAGCAGAAATTGCAGAGCTAAAAGAAACTATAGATTGGACAACTCCATTTTAAAATCAGTAGTTGGCAAGTTTTATCCCACGTGTATAAAATACACGGTTTTAGACATGTATAAAACCAGTGTATAATACACGGTTTTAATACATTTAAAAACTATTGCAGATTAAAACTAAGCCGATGTATAAAAAGATATAAAACTCTGTAAAAAACCTGAACCCCGCTCCTTGAAAATAACAGCTTAAAAGCTTTTCGTTTTTTATAATGTTTTAAAACATTGACGAAATGTTGTTTAGCTTTTTATTTAGTGAATAATATAATGAACAGAGTTGGCAAGTTTTATCCCGGCGTGTATAATACACGGTTTTATACATGTATAAAACTATCACGGATAAAACTAGGCCTATGTATAAAATGTAAAAAACCAACCCCCCCGGAAAAAACAGCTTAAAAGCTTTTATGTCATATTTTTTAATGTTTTAGAGCATTGACGATGTTGTTTTCTTTTTATTTAGTGAATAATATAATCAAAATGTTAATAAAATAATTGAAAAATGAAATTCAAAAATTAAATATGGAAACCTAACCTACAGCTGTCAATTCATTTGTAAGTATATTTATTATTTTCTTTAATTAATTAATATCAAATAATTAAATTTAGTTTGCTTTTATTTTTTTAGGTTTCTGACAAGGAACTAAACGTATGGAAAACTAATTTTAGAATATATATGGCCCGAAAAGTGGAATCTGACAGGTGGTGCAAATCTATTACCTCTAGATTTTAAAATATTTAAAAGTCATATTTGTTTTGGTTTCTATAATAGATAAAGAAGAAAAAACTGTACTACTGTTTTTAATTTTATCTTAATTTGTTCTTTCAAAAGGCATTTTTCTATGGTTAATAAAAAAAAAAAAAAAAAATTGAATTAAAACATTTGGAAAGCATCTCATCTTTATGGAATGGATGAGAGCAAGTACAGGTGCAGCAAATAAAAGATGTTAAATAAATAAATAAATAAATAAAGAGCTTTTGGATGCCGAAAAGGAGACGTTCCGGACAAAATTTTATTCGTCCATCCTCAGCCTCTCAGTTCTATGTATAAGCTTACCAGGACTGAGGATGGACGAATAAAATTTTGTCCGGAACGTCTTCTTTTCGGCATTTGGCATCCAAAGCCTCTCTTTATTTGCTGCATCTGTACTTGCTCTCTTCCATTCTATAAAATTATCCAAAAAAGAATTATTAAATGTCAAGATAATAAGTATGAATATACTGAATCTTGTTTATGTTTAGTTCATGCCAAATGTATTATAAGAAGGTATTGCATACACAAACTTTAAACAATACCTGTATTACAGTACACTGGTTGTGAAGTGTTTAATAATTGTAACATAATAAATAAATGCATTGTATATATACATAAAAATATTTTGTTATTTTTAGGCTGAACGCACACCGATCGAGCAAAAACGTTTTTGCCTGAAACTGTTTTTTAATGCTTTTCTATGGGTCAACGCACACCGAAGAGACAAAACACAATTGGTCACGATTTGACATCATCGAACAAAATGTTTTGCCCGAAAACGTTTTTGCTCGATCGGTGTTTGTTGACATCGAGCAAAACGTTTTGGCCGAAAACGTTTTTACTCGATTAATGTGCATACAGCCTTACTCATTTATTCCTAAGATAATAACAATTTCCTGCTTTTTAATCTTTTAATCCCAATCATTATATATTTATATTTTTTTATAAAAAACTTTATAAAAATTATTTTAAAAAGGTAAATTTTAGAATTTTGGTGTTTAGGCTTTCGCAGTTTCATTAGTCCGGCCACTCATTCTGTGGCTTTCAGGTACAATTCAGCTAAGATTATAAAGGTTGTTACATCTGTGACAATCTCATTTGAATTGAATTTAGAATTTAGACTTTTATATTTGTTATTATTAACAATAAACGCTTCGGCCATTCATTCTGTGGTCAAAAAGTTAAAATTTTTGCAAACAAACCACAGCTAAACCCAAATCAATTTAGTTCTGTCAATCATCAGTGGTCTTCCTCCTGGCATTTTTGAAAATTTGTTTTTATATATTATAAATAAAAAGTTTCACTTTAATAAAAAATATAACTCATTCTAGTCATAAATGATTTTGTTTTGAATTTCCTTTCTCGTCGGGTTTGCGCATGCGCATTCGAGTTTTATACATATTATACGTTTTATACAAGTTTTATACATTTTATACGTTTTATACAAGTTTTATCCGCGATTTATGTATAAAACTGCAAAATCGTGTATAAAACCCAACTCTGTTTTTTTTTTTTTTTCTGTTAAAATAAGCTGATGGCCACCTGGAGGCAGATCTCGCGACTAACTCTGCGCGCGAAAAGTTTAATTTAATTTAAATTTAGTCATATCACAGTAGGCTGGGGAAAAAAAAACTTGTTTCCAGAGAGATTTGAATTTGAACAACAATTGGAGAAAAGGCGTTTGAAAGTTTAATAAACTCCCATAGATTTATCTATGCATTTAAATAGGGCAACAAATGAATAGGACAGAATCAATAGCAAAGAATGGAAATATATTCTCGCCACGTTGGCACTCAAAATAGACGTTTTATCAACGTTTGGTAGGCCTCAAAAATTGAATTTACCGACTTTCGCCACTATGAATCTCAACAGGCGATATATTTCACGTCTCAGGATAGCTAAAAACGCAGTTTTCACTGCCTAATTTTAAAAAAATTTTCCATGCCCCTCCAGACCCTCCGGAAGTTGTCTGTCAGAATCTGGCCTTAATAAATTATGGGAAACCTACCCATGGGGGAGGCAGAGGAGAACAAACTCAAATCATATATACATATATTTATTTAAAAAATAATTATTATATGAGGGGGTGTCAAAAAATAACAGCAATTATTTTTTGGGCGGAGGGGGCGAAGCTCAACTAGGGCGCCGTTTTTCAAGTTGTAATATAATTTTAAAGAAATCTATCAATTTTTTGGACAATATATCGAAAGAATATGATAAAATCACCGTCCCTGGGCTATATCTTAGATGCCATAGGGCGCCTATGTCGGTATCGAGGGGCGCCAAAGGCTTGAAGCGCCTGGGACGGAGGGGGCAAGCGCCCCCACCTAGTTCCGCTACTGGGTATTAGGATTGAGAGATAAAAATAATGGTCTAGTGACTTTTGGGTCACTATATTTTATAAAATAAATGTACAGTATATATATATTTTATTATAGACTAGACATTTTTTCATTATCTGAGATCAAACTAGGAGTTGATTATCTTATATTAAATTTGTCTACTACAATTCACATTCTTTTTATAATTTTAGATAATTAAATAAAATAAATATATGTAATTCAGAGTTTTTTTTTTTACTTTAGTGACTAGAACGTTATGATATAAATCTTATAAATTTGTACTTTATTTTAAAATTATTATTATTCAATTTTCAAATTGAATGAGTTTTTAAATGTAAATTAAGATGTTCTTTTCGAGAAAAAGTTTTAAAACAAAATAAACATTCAAATAATTTTTCACCTGTGTGAACGCGAAAATGTCTCTTAAAAACTGATGGGTCAGAAAATCGTTGATTACATTCAGGACACTGATATGGTTTTTCTCCTGTATGCGTCCTTATATGTCTTTTCAATGAAGATGATTGTGAAAAAGGTTTATGGCACAATTCACAAATAAATGGTTTCTCGCCTGTGTGTATTCTTATATGCTGATTTAATTGTGAAAAATAACTAAATTCCTTAAAACATATATCACAAAAAAATATATTTGATATGTGATTATGAGTTTTTCTTCGTCTCTTTAAATTAAGACCTAAAAAATAATAAATAGAAATTAATAACAAAATGTTAATATCGACCTTTCTATAACCAGCGAAGCATTTCTACTTTAAAAATATGGGGAATGACTTCCCCGAGACTTTCTCGTATATTCTTTTGGAATTACGTCTGGGTGTGTGTGTGAACACGATTGCTTAAAAACCAAAGCAGCTAGATGGATGAAATTTGGTATATTGAAAATTCCCGACTTGACCGCATCTCCAATCACTGGCGCACCCAGGGGGGGGGGGGGGTTTAAAAGTATAACTTACTGTATAAAAAAATAATAAGCTTATTTTATTAAAAAAATTTAAAAAAAAAAAAGAAAATTGCTTATTTTTTTTCTTAAAAAATTTAATATAAGAAATAAAAAAAAAACTAATTCTTGTATTATTTCTCCTAAATCATAAAAAACAAAAGACTAATATAAGACAGGGGCGTATATAAGGGGGGGGGGCCGAGGGCCTCCCCCGAAATTTTCCAAATGCTTAAGGGGCCCTTACACGGTCAGTCAGATTGTCAGTCTGGCCGAATCAGTCTGACTCTCAGTATTTTCTTCAGTCAAGGTTAACCATACACGTATCAGTCAGACTGCCAATCAGAATCAAGTTTTTTTTAATTCATTCGACTGTGTGAATCCACTAATTTTTCTTTTTAACAAAACTAATTTAGTTCCCTACCAATAAGTAACAATAAAAAAACAAAAATAAATTGAGTTAAATAAATTTCCTTAATTTTGTCATTAGCATACAAAAAAAAAAAAAAAAAAAAAATTGTCTATATAAATAAAAAAAATTTGGATGAAAAATTGGTTTGCAAGCAAATTTAATTATAGAAATTTCAGCTCCTAATGCTGTAGTTGATATATATATATTCTAAAATATAATCGTGCTTTTGTGAACTCACAAATCGAAAATTGAAAAAATTCAGATTTTTTTACTTCGTTTTATTTAATCTAAAAAACTTTATTAAATAGTAATTATTCGTAGGTTTTAAAGACCAATCCTGTTAATTTTTTTTTTAATTGAACTTGGGAATTAATAAAAAAATAAAATATATTTTTTAGAATTCTTTGCCTACATATTAAGCCTTGAAAGGCATGAAAAACCTATCTGAATATTTAAATCATAGTACTCGATAAACAATATGTTTAAAAAATTAGGAAAAATTTAAATTTTATTGTTTTTCTTAATTCAAAATAATATTTATTTGAGTGGCGTCTCCCATACACTCTCAATTCAGACTGAGCTGGTCAATACCCCCTCCACTTTTTTCTTTGGTCCTGTTCCATGTTCCTTGACTGAAGCTCGGATTTCAAAATATCTAGAAATTCGTCAGTCACGGCCTTCAGTCCTTCAGTCTTGCCCATACACGTTCAATCAAAACGCCAATTTGCTCAAATACTGACAGTCTGATTGATCGTGTAAGGGCCCCTTTATAGATATAGAGACAATAATGGGTCTCCCCCTCCCCCGAAATGTTTGCTCGGCCCCGCAGCGCCGAAGATTTTGGTTCCGCAAAAAGAGGGCATGTTACGCGGACGGCACATGGGAAAAAATTTCGGTTCCGCGGGTGGCAAAAATTTGGTTCCGGGAAAAAAAAAAAATTCCCCCCCCCCGAAAAAAAATTTCTCTTCCACTGGTTACATATCGTACGCCAAGATATCAAGATAATAGGATGGCGTACGATATGGGGCTTCTCGGTCGACAACGCAGAGAAGCACCTAGCATGACTTAGCTTCACCGGGTCAGGAAAGATATGACCGAGCTTGACCTGTCGGAGACATTAGCATTGGATAGGGTGAAGTGGAGAAGCAAAGTGTGGACTGCCGACCCCGCACCCCGGAATTAAGGCGAAGAAAGAAAAAAAAGAACAGTGGGGACTAGGTAAAAGAAAGCGAAAGCTAAAATAATTCAAAAAAAGGAAGAGAATCCCAAGCACAAGAGGAGAGACCTATACCTCTCAACTATAGCCTAGGTTCTACATTTTAAAAGATCTATTATGTATTATACTGTATTTACAAAAATTGTGTTTGTTTTTTTCTCCCTATAATGGAATATCAACGATTTGCTTGCACAAGAAAATTGTTTTTTTTTTTTTTTTTTTAATATGTTTAAAAAAAGTTAATCTTTCAAACATAGGTTAATTATTAATCAATTGTTTGAACAAAATTTAATTTTATATAATTTTAGATGTAATGAGGACCAATATATTATAACAAAAATTTATTTGACTATGTTTCGATCACTTTGTAGTAGGATTTTTTTAAATTTTTAAATCGTTTTTTGCTGTTGTGAGTTCTTGAATATATATATGGGTGATTCTACGCTATTTGAATTTTATTGGTCAGTGGAAAAAATATATGTTAAAATAATTATATTATTGATACTGTATTCTTAAATAATAAAGAATATCGTGTTTTATTGGGGCCATTTAGTCAATTCACGATAACTGTTTCATTTTAGGAATTAATAGTTGAAAATAGTCATAAATGTCAGTATTCTGGGTGTCCCATTTCTAGTTTTTTTACTAGTTTTGTTCGACGCTCATTTATTTATTAACTTGACATAATATTTTTTTTACTATAATTATAAACATAAGTAAACCCCAAAACATAATTAATGAAAATACATTTTAAAAGTATTTGTTATTATAAAAAAAAATACTTGTTTTCACGTGACCTAAAAATGATGTCATCTATTCTGGAAAAATTAAAAGATAAAAATTTATCATAAAAACTGCCAAAGGATAACAATGGCCATGAGTAACAGGCGTAGTACAGTCTGAAGTAAGAAGCAAGCTAACGGCGTTGAGCATAATTCAAATAATATAGCTTTAGTTATTGTTGAATTGTCATAAAGTGTGTTTGGGCCAGTCGATGCAGTATTTATTCTGGTAAATAAATCTCTTTATATTTTATCGTTACGTAACTCTACATATGTACAATGCAATGTTTATTGTATGTAAATGTCATGAATTACGTCGAAACTTTGGCAAGAAAGACGCGTATTGTTTTTTTTAACGTAATGTGTGGTTTTGTCATTAGTTTGGCTGTCATTATTCAGGCACATTCAAGGGTTCGCATCCCGTCTAATGCGACAAAAATTTATTTCAATTGGATTTAGCTATCAATCCAATTGAAATAAATAGATACGAGGTCTAAATGGCCTTCGATGCCAAAAAATGGAATAAAAAAAAACTCTGTCAGGGAAAATACCCGCCCACGGGTAGGGACGAAATTTTGTTTCCTTAATATCTTATAGATATAATATGTATGTTTTTTTAATATTAATTCAGCTTTCATTATAAATAGTTAATTGTCTGTCACTTTCCTAGCTTAATTTTCACAATTCTGCCAATAGTGTCTTTCTTCAGGTAACATATTTCTTCTGGTGCTAATAAAACTCAAAAAAATTAAAATATCTTCTGGCCTTTATCATTACAGATACGAAAATAATATCAACTAAGGAAATCATGAATATTAAATTGAACAGAGTATATTTGGTTTCTGGACACAAAAAATCCAAATAGCGTAGAATCACCCATATATATATAAGAATTTTATATCAATGTTTTCTGGAGGAAGCTCAAACATTCGTGTTTCTCGAGGACATCCATACAAGTGGATCTTCCCTGGAGTATGTTGGATCTATGGAGTATGTGGGTCTATGTTGGATCAAAGGACCAGTTAAGGAGCCCGATTGCTAAGTGAACGAAACATTGGCTGGGGTAAAATAAATTGTATATAAATATAACGGCGCTATATATATATATATAAATATTTGCCAAGAAAACTTATCTTCGCATACACCCGGTCGGAAACCTTCCAGAACATATCTATATTTATATAATAAATGATTACAGAAATAATAGTTAAAGGTGTGATTATTAATCGCTAATAATTACCTGTTAGCGTTTGGTGATTCTTTTGAAGAAATAATTTCTCTTTTAATAAAGAAATTAATCTAAAATTGATACATTTCATTTGATGTTTGTGAAGGAATTCTAAATTTATAAAAGCCATGCAGCAAAAATGACAGGGATAAACAGGGCCTGAAAATATGGGAATATAAAATATCATTAGAGGAATTACAATATTTTATGTATAATTTTCTAAAATTCCTTTTATAAATTAAAAAAAAATTTGTATATGAAGTAAAAATTTTATAAAAATTAACCTTACCTCGATGAATGGGAAATGAATGACAATCCTTTTCCATATTACAGTTTTAATACTAATAAATAATTAAATAATTGTAATCTATCTAAAAATATTTATTTGAAATGACAACCTCAGATTATATATTAAAATTTGGCGTCTTAGAGGCAATGAAATAAAAAAAAGAGATGAGACATTTAATTCATTTTCAAACTTTTGGAGTTTTTTTTTTTTTCAAAAAATTTTCTAAGTAAAAAAAAAATTATAAATTCAAAAGTTTAGCTAGTGAATTTGAGAAATTCTTCTAAAACTGTCTTCAACAAAAAAATATAAAATTTATAAATTTTTTTAAATTTATTTTTTGTTCTCCAGCTTGCATTCTTCCATCTTATACTCCGTGCTTTCAAAATTCTTGATTCTTGTTGTATTCTGCATTATTGCAATTTTTCCATGGAAATTCTCATTCCTAGCAAATTTTCTAATTATTTTCAAACTTTTTTGAAAGAACTTGATCGAAATCATCATGATCTTGATCCATAACATAATGAAGGGGAAATTCGAAAATGCATATTAGAACGAAAACTGCATTTGCAGCAATTTTATTTACTATAGTAGGATTTATTTTAATATTTATTGCCTTCGTTACGCCCTATTGGCTTGTGACAGATGAAAAAATTCCCAAACACAAAGTTATTCAAATTGGTAAGTAATCAAACAATTCTTTTTGAAGTTAGGGAGGAAAAATTTCATTTAAAAATTTAGAATTTTAATTGTAATTCAATTTATGTGAACTATTTTCAGGTTTATGGCAAGTCTGTTTAAATGGATTTGAACATCCAAAACATTTATACGATACTTTCTATGGATGTTGGTGGGTCTTTCAAGAGGAATATTATATCATTCATGACATTCTTCTTAGAGGTAAATATAAGTTTCTTCCTTATAAAATTATTTTATTCTCTTGTCATATTTAACGTCAGAAAACTTGAGCTTCAAATGTTTTCAATCCTTAATAAATCAGCATATATTACCTTGTCTATTTACGGGGATATATATATGCAATTAAGAATCTACAATCAACTCACACGGTTTAATATTTAAAATTTTAAGCAAAATAAATCACCGACGACGTTAAATAGGATCACAACAAATATAAGTGGCGCGAAAGCCCACAATTTGGAAATATAAATATCCCGGCTTCGTGCCTGACTCTTGGAAGATCTGTAATGTTTAATAAAATTTATATTTCAGATTTCTTTATTGCCACACAGTTCTTTTTTACTGTGTGTATGACATTAATTCTGCTTGGAAGCTTTTTATTAGCCTTATATACCTGTTGCAATAGAGAGCATCAACATTTCGTTCTTCTATTGCTTATGATTGGTTGTGATTTAGTATTAGCTGGTAAGTTTAAATAAAAAAAATTAACTCTATGACATCAATATACATCATAAATATTTTCTAGCTATTTCAGGATCAATAGCTATAATTATTTTTGGCTCTCGAGGTGATGGTCGTGATTGGATGCCTGAATGGGAGCATAATAATATTGGATGGTCCTTTGCAGTCGCCGTTTTTGGAGTTGTATTTCTATATATTGGAGGTATTTTATTTATAACTGAGGGTCGAAAACATCGGATTCATCAAGAATTCGAAGAACAGGATACAAATGGTGCTTATCAACTAGAATCAAGGAAAGTACATACTGAAATCTGAATTATTTTTTATATTTATTTTATATTATCAAAAATATTGGCCTTGGATATTTAATTTTTATTTATAAAATGATTATGGCTCTTTTACAATTTTTATGTCCCATTTATATTGCCACTATGCTTATCAAAAGCAACTAAACACTTCGGGATTTTACAGAACCTGGTACAAAATTATAATATTTTGAAACTGTTAAATAATTTATTTTAAGTTGTATCTCTATAATTTTTTTTATTAATCTTTGGTTTGTCATTGTTGTTTTTTGACATTTGACTTACAATTGTTAGATTTTTTCAGAATAATTTTTACTATTGACAGGTTTATTAAATAAATGCTTTTTAAATATGTTATTATTGAAAACAATTGTCGGATCTTGTTTGGCCTGGAAACTCTCAAGATATGAATCGGATAGAGAAAGTTTGGTCAGTGTAAAAATCAGCTATCGAGAAAAAATATCCTGAACTACTTTGATCACATAAATCAAAAAACGTGTTTGATTAAACAAACGCTTTTGATCGCCATCGATAGTATGCCAAAAAGACTTGCAGAATTGATTAAAGTCAACGGAGCTCAGACAAAATTTTAATCAGAGCCTAATTTGTTAAATTTTTTATATTAATATAATGCCATTTGAATGGTTTTTTTCTTGAATAAATATATATATATATTTAATTCGCTAAGGTTTTTTTTTAAATATTTGCAAATTATTATAGTTTTGTGGCCAATGATTGTAAACTCCATAGACACAAAGCAGCAGCTAAGTACCCAAGAATTTATTTGCTTTTGATACATATATGCAGTGACGGCGCTAGCTTATTCTCAGTGGGGGGCAGGAGGGGGGCAAACTTATTACCAGGGGGGGGGGGCAGTCAATAAATATATAAGCTACATCAACAGAGAAACAAAACTGGTGTGACTCGTGGCACCATTTTTTTTTGTGTGACCTTAGGAACCGACAGAAGTTTCGGATTCGGTCAAATTTCAGCCGAAACTTCGCCCTGCCAGAAACCTGACTTTGAAAAGATGGGAAGATGCTCGTATACTAAAAAAAACGTCGAGTGAAATTCGCACTTAAAAAAAAAAAATCAAATGATTTTCGCAAGAGGGAAAAATGGAAATTTTACTAAAAAAAAAAAAGATGAATTTTGTATAGGAAATTTTAAGAAAAAGTTTAAAACAATTTTCGATTTCCGTTACGGTTTCGGTTGAAACTAAAATTGAAGCCAAAATTCGGTTTCGGCTGAAAATCTTGTTTCGGTCGGACTCTAGTCGACATAGGCGTATTTAGTTTCCAACAGTAAGGAGCATTTTTTTTTTTTTTTTTTTAAACATTCACACTTTTTCTCATTCACACTCCCATGCATCCACACATTCACAGTCTTTTCGGCAACTTAGGCCATTTAAAACTGACGATAACCGTTATGAATATATATTAATTGGGGTCCAGGCGTATTGACATTAGAATTCAAGATGTAAAATTTATAAACATGAGAAAATGTTATTATGGCAACTATTTCTCCTATCTTTCCTATAAAATACAAGAGTAAAGTGTGTTTCAAAAGATTCCAAGGGCAAAAGGAAAATATACATTTTAAAGAGGATCTAAAAAATGTCACACCACAAGCACTGAACCAAGGGCGGATTAAAGAGGGGCGAGGGGGGCGATCGCCCCCCCCCCCCCCGAGAAGAAATTCAAAAAGTTATAAAAACTAGTAATCTAAAGAAATTATGATTTCAGAGCTTTAATTTCAATTGAATTTGTTACCAATCAATTTAAATAAATATGAAAGGGGTCTAAATGGCCATAGATGCCGACAAAGTCCTTAAATAAAAAAAATCCGCCCCCCCCGACAAAATTGTATTAATCCGCCACTGCACTGAACCTTACCGAATGTCGTACAGGAAAATACAGTATTTTCAGTTTTGGTTGGCAGGCTTTCTCACTATCTCCTGAGAAATATGAGAGCCCAGAAATTGGTTTAACGCCAAGCGCGTTTAGTTTAGCCCCGTATCAAAGGTGGGGGGGGGGTGGCCACTTAGGATCGCGTGACCGAACACTAAAATCCAGATTTACCCAGGAATTTTTCTGAAAGATATTGGCTATGCGCAGAATTTCTCAAAATGAGTATCAATTTCTTCTGAATCACTTGAGCTTAATTCATAGCTGGTGGATTTACACTTGTACTCGAAGAAGAAATTTTTTTTTAGATTGGGGCTCAATAAATTTTTTTTTTTAAATTTAGGTCTTTTTTGGCATCGAAAGCCATTTAGACCCCGTCTCTATTTATTTCAATTTTATTGGTAAAGTTATCGGATATTTTTTTCTTTTCGTTTAAATTATAATGGCACAAAAGAAAGATATTTACTCGACAAAAACTTGAGAGTAACTAAATTTATTTATTAAAATAAAGAATTAAAAAAATAATCTTTCTTTTTTACATTGTAATAAAAAAGCTTAAAAAATTACATTTTTTTAAGGAAAAGTGAATAATTTTAGAAATTTTTTTAATTTGGTTTTCGAGCTGACTGGGGGGCATCCAGGGGGCAGAGATCCTTGCCGGGGGGGCGTATGCCCCCCCCCCTAGCTCCCCCGTAGCGCCGTCACTGCATATATGGCATGATACAGCCGCTAAGTTTCTAATTGAAATATTCACATTCGTTTTAAGAGAAAAACTAGGATGATGGAATATTTTTTTCCATGATCATTGGCTTAATTATGAAAATAATTAAGCGAAATATGAACAAGGGAAAACAAGGGGGTAAGAGAAACAGAAATAATCCGTCCTGAATATCACAGTTGTTTGAATAAACAATCTGCTATAATCTGATTAGAATTGAATAATCCGTCCATTTTTATATATAAACGTTTCCTTCTCTAGGGATTGCATAAATGATATTATGAAATATCTATATACTAGGGTATTTTTACTTTGGAGGTATCGCTACTCTACGGGAAAAGGGTCAAATTCCGATTAGAAAAATCACTAAAGATACGTCCATGTTAAATACTTTCGCCTACCACCACTTTCATATCGAGTAGCGATATAATATACTTCAGTTGTTACAGACAGAAATGACGGAAACTCAGGACAATTATACAGAGGAAGTAGGGTCCGGAAACCAATGGGGGCGCCACTATCGACCGAAAATGACCTTATTTTTTCCGGGCTTTCCAATATAAATTTTTATCTAATTATAGAAATTCATTTCTCAGTTAATGGCTTATAAAGATCATTTTTTTGTATATGAAAATAGAATTTCTATAAAAATAATTTTTTCAGAAAATTTTTTCGTGCGGCATGATATAACTTTTCTGTGAAAAAAAAAATAGAAACAAAACGGTTTCACAATCTTTTTAGTAGCTAAAATACTACAAAAAGTTCTTTAAGATCAGGGTCTAAAATGTATGAAACATTCCCACAAAGGAAAATTTTTAGTATTTTACACATCATCAAAAAATATCATAGAGTATTAAATGCCCCGATTGATTTCCAAGTCCCTACTTCCTATACTACTTTGACATATTTTTGAATGCTCTAGGATTCCCCTGAGTTTCCGTCATTTCTTCTGTAACATCCTGTATGGGTTGAATGATATTATTAAATTTTAGTTCAATAATATTTCTATATTTACCTAGAAATATATCAATATACATTTTATATGAGGGATCTCACTGCAAAACTCTACATTCTATACATTTAGGGGAAATAGATGCAATTTATTCTTGGTCTAAAGTCGATCCCCATTTGAATCAAGTCAAACATTTTAAAGTATACTGCCTCTAATAAAGAATGCAAGAAAATTGAATGCTTGGGAGAAACTCACTTTCT
>JAKCPI010022279.1:0-15202 GCA_023213315.1 Euborellia annulipes | reverse complement strand
AAAATGGTCGGAAACAAATTTCACATCTCAAGTGTTTTCCACCAGAATAGTGTTTAAAAAGACAGTATGGAGGCTAAGTTGTTCCACATGAAGAAAACTCTTGTTTACACAAATTTCTAAGTATATTTCATGTTGTAATTAATAATTAACTGATTTCCAAGATTTGGGAGAAAAATGTATTCTAAATAAAATTTTGTTTCATTATTGGTTTAGTTAAAAAATTTCTATTAATTTGTTACCTTATTTGTTAAATACGAATATATTTAATTAATTATACAATGGAATCTTAAAGATTTTTTGATATATTAAATATTTAAAAGAAAGAATAGGACTTAATTTTTATCTGAAAATAGAAAAATAAATATAAATTTTAATGTAGACCAATGTACAGTATCATCATTTAAGGTGTGCGTTTCCGAGGTGCTAAGGTTTGTTTTTCGAAAAAAAGTTTTTTAGATTAATCACATTAAATAAAAGTTATTTTTAAAAAATTCGCTCTATATAATTAAATTAGTAATCATTGTGTTAAAAAATAATTAATTTTTTGCCTTTAATTAATTAGCTGGAACCTTTCAAATGAAATGGAATAAAACGCTTGTTTTCCAATGTGAGGAACTAACGCCATCTCTTGCCGCCTAGAGTAACCAGTTTCCCATTCGGCGTTTAACTGATTTTCGAGACGCGCACTTTATTTTTAATTATCGTTTTATATTTCAGAGTATATTGTATTATTGTACTTTTGCTGTATATGCTCTGAAATATAAAACGATAATTAAACATTTTTGCAAAGAGTAGTGGTTAAAAGAATAATTAATAATGAGGAGAAATAAGGCAGCCGAAAGCAAATAAAGAAAAAAATATTCTTTTTCCGCTTTATTTAATACAGATGTCGACATTTCGGCCAATTCTTCTCCCCCTCATCGGGAGATGTATTTGTTGGCCTGGAGTTTAGAGGGGCTCTTGACAACTTCTGGCATATTATAGGTGCGAACATTCGGCGGTAAACATGACTTCTGATTCACCAGTGATGATTCACTCTGTCCCTGATGAAGGCCGGAAAAATATGCCGAAACGTCGACATTTGTATTAAATAAAACAGAAAAAGAAGAATATTTTTTTCTTTATTTACTTTCGGCTGCCTTATTTCTTCTCATTATTAAAAGTTTTTGTTTTATTCACTCTTAATACCATCTTGAAAGGATGACCAAGACATGAAAACTATTGAATTTAATTAATTAATTAATTAGTAAGTTTATTTTAAATATCAACCCAGTGTAGGATTTACGCATAGACCCGTGAATTATATTAAGGCAGAAGGAGAAAATGCAGTCAGGATTTTTTCTTTAATAAATATTGTATATTTGTAACAAATAACGTTTCGGCCTTGGTAAAGCCATCTTATGAATATAGTGACAACTAACAGCTCCAAAGATGGATTTAAACAATACCGAAACGTTAGGTGTTAAAAATATATTTTCTAAAAGAAAAAATCCTAGCTTCATTTTCTTCTGCCGCTTTCAAGAAAGAAAAAATTCTACCACTCCATAAATATACCCTTATAATTTTAAAGTCGATTTGTCTTAGTGGACAGCGGTAAGGAATAAAAAATTAACTTTTTTTAACTAACAAGTGGGACGATTCTAATATTATTTTTGAATCAATCTATAGGCAAAAACGCTGGTGCTGAATGAGAAAAAATAATTACCTTGATTAAGAAGATATTCGTTTTCAATTTTATTAAAAAATAATATAGAAAATTTAATATAAAAAAAATAAATATTAATAGCGAAAACTAGAGAAAGATCACTGAATCCTGTCTTAAAATAGAAATAAAGATAAGGTATTTACTTTAGTGATTAATTTACTTATTATTTTAATTTACATATGGATTATTTTATTTTTAAATACAAATAATTTCTCAAAAAAATTTTATTTAAATAATAATCGCTATTAGTAAGTATTAATAATAAATAAAAGAAAAATAATTATTTATCTTTTTTCATTTAGATTTTTTTTTATTGATTCATTGAAGATAGAGATGTTTACTTAGGCGTATCTAAGTGTGTGTGGGTTTTGGGGTTCAAAAACTCCCCTTAAGTCTGTAGCACGAATAATTTTGTATTACTTTTGTAATGTATCCATAGGCGTAGCCAGGGGGGGGAGTTTCAAACCCCCCCATGAGACCCAATCCATGAGTAGATATTTAATACAAATTATATTTCACATAGGGTAAGAGAAAGTAAAATATAATAATTTACTCTAGCTAAAAAATCAAACCAAAATGATTCATAAATATCCTAAAATAATCTTTAATTTTTGAAAAAATTTCTTGATCCCCCCATCAAAAATTTCTGACTACGAATGTATCTAAAAAATACGATTAAAATTTTTTCAGTTCAAGGGGAGAGGACTCGGGTCCCTCTGGATAATTTATTTGTTCTGTTCATTTCTAATAATTTGTTGGTTAATTATTTTGAATAAATGAATAAATAAAATAAAATCGTTGGATAATAAAACAAGATCTTTATTTCATCACCAAGAAGTAGGGAGATGTAGAGGAAGTTCGGGGATTATGGCATACTCTGGTAATATGGAATACCGGCAATTCTAGGCCCCTTTAGATGCTGCAATTTATCTGATGCTTGTCAAACGTCAACCAGAGTCCTCGCCTTTGAGTGGTAGTTGTCGTTATCCCGTCAGAGCAATTGGTTGTCATTCAGAGAAATAATTATTTTCAAGCCATCTGATTTTTTTCGAGGTAGGTTTTTGTGAAACTCTGTGTACTTATTACAATGACTTATTTGGTAAAAATCTGTTGTAAAACAATACGAATAGGAGAGATAAATTCCTCAATGGAGTGGTTCTCGCAAACTGATTTTCACCATGAGCTTGTTGAGATGCCATAATTGTCTAGAATGGCGAGTCGGCTTTAATAAGGTATACAAAATATATATAGAATAGAAAATAAATATGTTCAATATTCTTTTTAATCCCGCCCAATATTAATACATGTAACGAAGATTAATTGGAATTTTCTTTCGAAATGCAAACGCTTCCCATATTACCCTACACGACAACATGTATTCCATATTTGCCTCCATCCTATTCCATATTACCGAAAGCTGGTCCGCATTACCCGGAAAATTTCATTTTTTTTTTTGTTTACTCAAAAAAACGGTGCCAATTTTTACTTTCTCTTACCTATGTATATATGTAATATATATATAGAGAGAAAGTATTGGATTCATGTCAAAAATTCGATGTCGAGATTTTGATGGATCTTCACGTTTTTGAGGTCCCCTGAATCCAAAAAAGTGGTTTTCGCGACATGGTCTGTCTGTGTGTGGGTGGGTGTGTGTGGGTGGGTGTGTGGGTGTGTGGGTGTGTGTGTGTTCAATTTTAAGCATGAAGGAATTGAGCTACGAGGTTGAAATTTTATATTTAAATTAAACACCCCCGGGACCGGATAAATAAGCTTTTAATCAAAATCGGCCAAAGAGTACTAGTACTTTACTGATGTACTTTTCAGTTTTTTTCGATTTTCTCAAAATTTGCTCCAACGATTTTTTTTTAAATTCAAAAATCAATTAATTTTTAGATGCTCTTTAAAATGTATATTCTCATTTTGCAATTGAAATCTTCTGAAGACCACTTTACTCTTGTATTTCATAGGGAAGATAGGAGAAATGGTTGCCATGGTAACAAAATATAAATATTTTCCCATACTTATAAATTTTACATCTGAATTCACGTACTGTCGGGAACTAAATCAATCTCGACACGAAAATCTGGTGTGACAAGCACAGAACACAACTTTCGATTACCGAAGGTAAGAGAAGTTGTGGCTGTGCGCCAGTCACACCAGATTTTTTTTTTGAAACTTAAAATCACAAAGATAGTGTTTAAAACACTCCAGGGCGGCCTTATTTTTTCTAACATCATCCAACAACTTCCTATAACTATTAAAAGTTATGGTATTCCATAATCCCCGAACTTCCCCTATTTGTTAAAATAAAAAAAATATTTTTTCCATTATCGAGAACACAATTAAAAACAAAAAAATTAGTTAAAAGATAAAATCACGAAACATGAGTGTACAAAGAGGAAATATTTAATCTGGACAAAGGAGAGTTAAATAGATTGTTGACGACGACGACGAAGACATGAAGCTCAATCAAGGAAGCCTTCGTCCTTTTTGGTGTCGACAATGGCGTCTAGATGAAGGCAGAAGGCAGAGGTCAGAGGTCAGGAATCGCAATCGGACAAGCAACAAAGCTTTGAAACATGGACTGGGGCCTTTTTAATCCGTGAGTGTGTATGTATGTGTAGGGGACAACAACGAAAAGAAGACGACAGTCAGCCTAAACAGTTGACAAAGGGTGGCATCTTAAGATTAATCTTTCTATACCCTATTTCGAAGGTTAGTAAAGACACGTGCTTCTCGGATTTATCTTATTGTGCACACTTCTTTATTTTATAAAAATATAAAAAAAAAAAAAAATAGATGACTGTATTGAATAAGAGTTGGTGCCGCAAATAGATTAAATTTACAAGGTTCGAGGTAGGTTGAGGTGTGTGTGTGTAGAGATCAAACAAAATTTGGGATTATACAAAGAAGGAGTCTTTTGTTTTTTTTATTGATCAAGAAGAATTTCCAATCTTTAAGACATTTCCTTTAAACAAGGCGGCGAGCGGGCGCGCGCCCCGCGCGCGGGGCGCCCTCCCTCCCCCCCCCCCCCCCCAGAAAACCATCAATTAATTATTATAAAAAAAAAAAAAATATTATATTTTTTGGCTCTAAATTAAATATATATTTTGAAATCAATAATAATAAAAAAAAAAATAATTAACCATTTATTTTTTTTTTGGGGGACCAGTGGGCCCCCCTGGGGGGAGGGGCCCCGGGGACATTACCCCCCCTTTGCCCCCCCTCGCTACGCCACTGAAACAAGGCTTAAAGAGAGCAGAGGCGTCATTTCAACTTTTTCTTAGAGGTGGGAGGGGTAAACTTTTTTTTTTTTCTTAAAATTTAGAAATAGGTAGGCCTTGACCAAAGGATATTTTATTTAATTAATGTTTTACAGTTTAATATACACGTAGATATATTTTTAAATATTTTATTTAAAATAATATAAAATTTAAAAAAGATCAGAGCCTTGGGGGGGGGGGGGCATATGCCCTCGCCAAATGACGCCTCTGAAAAAGAAACCTATAGATTAAAATTAAATTTTATTTAAATTGATCTAAAAAGAATGTAATGTCATTTTTTTTTAATTGTTGAATATTTATGACTTATTGTAAAATAAAAGCGTGGGGCGCTCATTGATAGCTTAAGAAATTGTATATTCTTAGTCCCTTGAGACCCCACTCGGAACGCCCCACGCTTTTATTTTAATTTTATTTTAATAAATATTTAACACTTTTAAGAAGAATAAAAATCTCTTTTTAGATTAATTTAAATAAAAGAATAAAAGAAGCAACATGATCTTTTTTTTTTTGGTCTACATTTTTTTAAATGCTCTTTCAAATATATATTCTCATTTTGGCATTGAAATCTTATGAAGCACACTTTATTTACTCTTGTACTTCATAGGAAAGATAGGAGAAATGGTTATTATTATTAACAAAATATAAATATTTTTCTATGTTTATAAATTTTATATCTTGAATTCAAATGTGCTTAAATAAGCTCGCCTTGTATACCAAGGGTCGAGGGTTCGGATCCTAGGCAGTCCGATGATTTTATTTAAGCCATTTGGATACCAAAAAAACGTTTTGCTGCTCCTTCAGTGATCCTCGCCTGCATCATAAAAGGAGATAGAGGTTGAGTAATCTCTCAGAGGGCGAATAATATGTATGACAAATCTTTTCAAAATAGTCTCAATATTTTTATTCTTTTGATAGATAAGTTTTTTTCACCCCATTTTGAATCAAAAGGTCGTGAATTAAATCGATAAAATCAATCAATTTACCAATAAGCGAATTTTTTTCCCCTTTTTTTTATACTTGAAAAACACCAATTTCAAGGCATCAAATATGAGCATCTTCTTATAACAATTTTTTTTTCTTTATATATGAAGTTATCAAAAAAGCTTTGTGATAAAGATTGATTTTTTTTTCTTATATATTGTAACGTTTATTATAATTGAAATTTTCAAGTGACTTTTAACCATTTTGGTTGTCTCCTTAGGTAAATTGGCCACTTGAGTTGAAAAGAGGGAGTGAGAGGAAGATGAAAATGAAGAAGACGGGTGTTGGTACTTGAGAGGGCTCCTTGTAAAGGAAAGGGCCCCAGGAGAGAAAGAGACATGAGGAAAGGGCTTTGGGTTATCAGCGACCACCAACCAACACACACATACAAAACGGGGAGATTTATACATACACACTTATATGGCAAGACATCTTCAATTTCATACAAAGCCAACAAAGTATTCTAGATTTTTTTTTTTTTATTCGCGTTTACAATATAGAAAAAAAAGTAAAAAGAGAAAGAATACGAGAGAGATGACTTTCTTATCATATTATAATATATGAATTTGAAAATCAATATTATTTATGTATGGAATTATTAAATCTTAGATTATTTATTATCCTTTAAAAAAAATTTCTCTGTTTAATGATAAGAAGGTACGAATGTCCTTTCAATTAATAAAAAGATAGAATATGAATAGTAAAATAAGAATCTTATCGCTTGCTTCTGAATTCATTATGAATGAATACATATTACAGTATAAAGCAGTGGCGTATTCAGGGGGGGCCCAGGGGGCCGGGCCCCCCAAAGCCTTCTCCAAAACAAAAAAATACCTATTGTTTTCCCTAATGATTTTTTTTTTTTTTAATAATTATTTTATTAACTCTCATAAATTCTAAAAATAACAAAAAACTTATAAATAATTGAAAAAATCTCTAATATTTACGAATTTTGTATTAAAATTATTTTTTATTTCAAGAAAAAAAAAAATTTTTTATTTGTTTTTTATTTATAATTATCATATTATCTAAAAAAAATTTCTCCACTTGAAGTTTTTTGGAGAAGGGGGGGGGGGTTAATAAAAATATTGGGCCCCCCCCCCAAACAGAAATCCTGGCTACGCTACTGGTATAAAGCAATATTTGATTTCAAAATTTTCTCTCATAAGAGTAATAAAAAATTATTATTGTTGTAAGTAACTTGTTTAGATGTCATATTTCTATATAAATTTAGTTTACTGCCTTTTAATAATTTAATTATTCATTTTTAGAGTTTGACCGCCTCGAGCTAGAACTCTATTAACAAGCTAACTTTAATTTAGATTAAATAAAATAATGGAAATAGAGAGGAAAATGGGATAATTTGCTCAGCACCCTAAGGGCATCAAAAGAGAGAGAGAGATAGCAATGGGTGGAAAAATTAAATTGAATTATTGTAAATAAAATTTGGGAAAATAACTTCGATGTTGTCATAATATTAGCCTCTAATTTGAGACGTATATGTATAGTAATTTGTTACCTATTAAAAGAAGATAATTTATTCATTACCAAAGATGTACTTTTTTATGTGAGTTCGTTCAATAAACTACTTGCGGTTTGTTTATATAGAGCATTGTTCCCCAGTGCACTCAAGGGTGCCGTGTGAATGGCTAAGGGGTGTCGCGAGATATTTAAAAAAAAATCTGGTGTGACTGGTCACACAGCACACAACTTTCTCTTACCTTCGGTAATGGAAAGTTGTGTTATGTGCTTGTCACACCAGATTTCCCGCACCGCGGGATTAATAATGGCGAGGACAGAAGAAGAAGAATAGGTAAAATAAAATTTTCGCGAGAAGTTAAAATAAGGAAGTCAATTTAGTTCTCATCATTCCGTATTTTTATATATTTAATCATAGGCCTATATATAATAAGATCCTCAAATTCTTTTTGCTGACATCATTAAAAGCTTGTTAGGCATCGAATTTGAAACCTATTAAAAGAACCACCTAAAAAATCAGTCATTCGAGAAATCAGCAAAAGAGTTCTCTTAACTCTAGTTCTCCAGACGACGAATAAGAGAAAAAAATGAGCAAAGAGCCTCTCCAGCTAACTCATCGTTCGTTATACGCGATATTTATTCAGCCATCATCTGGCAAATGAACGAGGACAAGTATGGCCAAAAGTAAAGAGTGGGGGAGAGACATGTCTCAGCATCACAATCATGGATCAAGCAACCAACAAAGCCTCTCTCTCTCTCGATGAAAGGGATGATAGAGAGAGAGAGAGATTTACTTGGCTGCTCACTAATGGACCTTAAATCCTACCCTCAATACACATGCTGCTTCCTTGTTCGTTCGTTTCTCGAATATTTTTCCTCAATTATCATCACCAATTTTTTTGATAGAGAAAATAAATATTCAAATTATAATCCTTTTCTTAATATATACGGGTATATATATATAGAGAGAGAGAGATGGAAAATACAGTACATTAAGATAGAATGAAAATATTTGGAATCGAAGAAACAGTAATTTTTACTTTTTTTTCTTATTATAGGAATAATTAATATGAGCCCTTAATTAAAAATCCTTTATTATATTTATAATCGATTGTAATAGATCATATTACTGTATTTTAAAAATAATCGATTGTAATGGAAGTTATGCATTGGATATTTGAGAATATGCCCCCGGGGGGGGGGGGGGGAGCCCCCCCCAAACCCAAGGGCCGGGGGGGGGCGGCGTCTTTATTTTATTTAAAATGGATAGAAGGGTAAAAAAAAAACCCCCCCCCCACAAAAAATAATATATAAAAAGTTTTTAAAAATTTAAAAAGCCAATTGCCAAAAAAAAAGGGGGAGTGGGGGAGGGGGAGAGAGAGAAAAGGGGGAGTTTTAAAAAAAAAAAAAATTTGAGAATATGATGACACGCATTGAAGACAAGTGTGTTTGGTTGCATATAGAGAACATTGCAGGCAAATTTCTAAAATATCTCAAACAACTGAGCTACCAAGTTGAAATTTTATATTTAAGTAGGGTACCACCCTTACATTTGAAAATAAGGTTTTAAATAAAATTAGTCAAAGGGTACTGGTACTTTACAGATGTACTTTTTAAGTTTTTTATCTATTATCTTAAAATTCGCCCTAACGATTTTGATTAAAATTCATAAATCAATTATTTTTTAGATGCTCTTTAAAATTTAATTTCAAAAGTGTTTAAAGCACGCTTTACTCTCGTACTTCATATGAAAGAAAGGAGAAATAGGTAACAAAATAAGTATAAATATCGTTCTATGTTTATAAATTTATCATCTTGAATTCAAATGTATTGGCTGGCGGAAACTAAATTATATGTCAACACAAAAAATCTGGCGTGGCAAGCAGAGAATATAATTTTTCAATTACGAAGAGGAGGTAAGAGAGTCACACCAGATTTTTTTTTTTAAACAATAGGCTACATTATATATTAAGTATTGAAAGGTTTTATAGCTGGTTGAATTGATGAAGTAGAATAAGAATAAAAAAGAGAGAGCAGCTAATTATAATTTCGTTTTATTTCTCCTCAATGCTGACGTTTCGGTCCTATTTAGGACCATCTTCAGAGATATTAAATGAGGATACAAATTATCAAGACATTTACTTATATCAATTGGTTTCTAATTTGATTCAATAAAATTTTATTAAATGCATGTGAGGGTTTATCAAAAAGGAAATGTGGGAATTTAACCCCCCCCTACCCACATATAGGCCTACACTTACACACAAATTCCAAAAAAAAAAAAAAATGAAAATATATGGATTAAATATTAGTGTTAAAATTTTAAACACTATTAAAAATTTAAAAAAATATATAACCATCTTCTTTAACAAAATAAGAGCTTAGAGTTCAGTTTAACACCCCCAGAGGCTATTATTTTTAATATTTACAAAAAAATTGTGAATATATGTTTATATAAAACAACAACGCAGTAACAAAGAGAAAGAGAAATAATAAAGGTCTCAAAGAAAAGGAAACCGAGAGCTGAATAGAAGAGCATTTTACGTTTGTTTGCTTAAAGTAAACATCAATGGCATTATTTTTATGAAAAAAGGAAATAGACAGTATTTTTTTATATTCAATTCTTGCAAATTCGAATATTAAATTGACAAATGTAAAAATTGAATTATTCATGGATCTTTGGATTCTTCAATTGAAGAATCAGAAAATTTTTTATCAAATAAAGTAAATAAGAAATAAAAATAAGGAAATCAATCAATTTAAATCTATACATGGGAAGAAAATATTTAAATAGGCCTACCTGGAATTTCTCATAAATAAATTTATAATAAGACAAAATATTATTATAGGCAGGGATGGGTAAATTCTAAAAAAAAGGGTCGAAATTTTTTTCTCCGAGTCAAAATCTAGTTTGGGGTCGGGGTCGTTGATGGGAAATTATTCCCACTCAGAAATTCATTTTATAGTTCTCTGGACCACCAACCAAAACAAACATACAATTTGTTAAGTAATAATTAAATAAATTTTTTTTTAATCTATGAACTAAATCCCATTGAAAAAGGATTGATTCCTATTCTAAATACTAAGAAAGAATTTGTGTTTTAATCCAAATCCTAAACCCTGAATCGGATTTAAATTCAAAATTACGGCGGAACCTCGCCTTTTCTTAATTAGTATGACCTACACCTCGGGCCTGCCTGCGGCGGGCTCTCGCCTTTTTTAATTATGAAAAAAAAAATTTATTAATAAAAACACTCACACTTTTTTCCACTCACACACACATAGACTCAGTATTCTCAGCAACTCAGGCCATATAAGAATTGTAACAATAACTCTTGTTTAATAATAGTATATACATATATTTGGGGTCCAGGCATTTTAATAAAAAAAAAAATTATTACTATATTCCAATCTAGTGCCTGGTTGAGGATCTGTTTAGATTCATAGAATAGACAAATGCAAAGAATACATAAATATTTCTCTATACATTTCCTATAGGAGAAACTTTAAGAATTAATAACTCAAAAAGTTATAGGAATTTTGGGATAAAAATAATTTTCCTGTAATCCCTAGAAGGTCCTCATGAAGCATAAAAAATTTGGTTTCGAAATTTCAACGGAAAGTTGCCCAAATAGAGCGTGACAGACAGACGGACATTAGCGAATTATATATTGGCAATATATAGATTCGTCCCTTCCTATTAAATTTTTTTCTACCAGACAGACCTCAAAGAAAATCATCATTACTATATATAAAGAGCTAGCCGCTGACTTCCTGTCCCTGTATGTAAGTGCCTAAGGGAAATTTGAAACTGTAAAATTTTGCAATTGGTCGCCGAAGGCGGGCTCTACCACTTGTGTTATATATTTTTCAGTTTTTTTTATTACAAATTTTATTAACATAGATGCCAATATATTAGATAATTTTTTTTTTCCAATATAATCTATTCTCTCTTCCTTAAATTTTCTAATAATAAGAGATTGAAAGCAATTTTGTTTATCTAAAAAGCGAACTAAACACTCTTTTTCTTAACTTGTTATTGCATTCTTTTTTTAAACTCCTCTTTAGTATTTTCACATGCTTGTTTAAAGATCAAAGTCTTTTGTTTTTGTTTTGTTTTTTTGAGGTTTGTGATTAAAAAAATCTTCTTAAAAAAGAGCTACTTGTTTTTAATATTACACTCTTGCTTCTTTTAACTAAAGAACTTTTTATTATTATTATTACTTTATAAACTTTAATTTTCTAACATGTCTACTATAGGAGGCGGAACTGGGGGGGGGGGGCACGGGTACATTGCCCCCCCCTGGCATCCTACAGGGGGGCAGGGGGGGGCAAAATTTCTTCTTTTATTTCATTTAGTTTTAAAAATGATATATTTTAAAATTTTTTTTATTTAAATTTAAAAAAAATTAAAAAAGTAAGAAATTTTTTTTATTTTATATAGACCTATTGTATTTCTAAATTCTAAATACATTTTATATGGAATTAAAATAATAAAATTTAGATAACATGAAAACTTGAGACTTTATGCCTTGGAAAAAAAAAAAATTAAAATAAAGAAAATTAAAAATATTTATTTCCTTCAAATAGTAAATAACAAATCTACTATATAGCCTAAAAAAATTTTTGATTAAATAATTTGCATATTGTTAAACTATATATTTGTAAAAGTTAAATATAAAGGACTACAGACTATTTAGTGTAGTTGATTAACAGTTATAAGAAGAAAAAAATGAAACGTCGATTTATTGATGATTATTTTAAAAAAGAAACAGGTAAGAATGGCCGTAGGCCTACTCTTAAAAACTTATTTTTCTTCGCCAAAAATATACGTACGCTAAAAATTTAATAAAAAAATGAAAATTTCTTATTATATCTGGTTCTTTCGTAGGCTCTTTAGAAAAAGGAAGCATTAGCACGGGTAGTCCTTTGCACCATGAGCATCGCCCTAGTACCAGCAGTAACATTTCTTCCACAAACACCATAGGTATTAATATAATAATTTCAAAAAATGAGTCATTATGCTTGTTTATTGTTTTGTTGCCTTGCTCCAGAGATCGGAAATTCAATTAAATAATTTATTCATTTATTTAACAGAAAACATCGCCGATGATCCATCTGCTCCTGTAAAGAGTGTTTCTTTTGCTTTTACTAAAAACACACACGAAAAGATATGCTCTTTAAACGAACCGTATCAACCTTTGGATATTCCTCCATGGACCCAATCTGGACGTAATCATAATTTTCAGAATGAGTGGTTCACAACATACCCTTGACTTCATTTTGACTCAATGACTAAAAGTATTTTTTGTTTCATATGTGTCCAAGCGCTAGGAAAAAAATTAGTAAAATGTGAAAAAAATCATGAAACAAACTTAGTGATTGATGGGTATAAAAACTGGAAAAAAATTATCATAAAATTAAAAAGTCACGAAAAATCTGCTTTTCACAAAGAATCATTTATAAAATTAGAAGCACTGAAGAAAAATACTCCAATTATTTCCTTATTATCTGAACAAACATTATCTGTTCAAATACAAAATCAAATCGCTCTAAAAACAATAATAACCTCAGCATTATATTTAGCTCGTCAGGGAATTGCATTTAGAGCACATGATATTAATGAAGGAAATTTCATTCAATTATTACGTCTCAGGTAAAATGACATTCCAGAATTAAAATTATTTTTAAAACACAAAAAATCATATAATTCTTCAGATATTCAGAATGAAATATTGAGAATTATTTCCCATGATATTTTGCGTAAAATTATTAAAATAATAAAAAAAAGAGGAGAATATTCTCTCATTGTTGATGAAACCAATGATGTACAGGGAAAAGAACAAGTTTCTATATCGATCAGATCTGTAGATGAAGATACTCTTGAAATTGATGAGTTTTTTCTTGGTCTCTATGACACTCACTCTATGACTGGGGAATCATTGTATAATATTATAAAAGACATGCTTATTCGTTTTGATTTAAGTATGGATCTCTTGCGAGGACAATGCTATGACGGAGGATCAAATATGACCGGAATAAAAAACGGTGTCAAATCAAGAGTGTTGGCAGATCAACCAATGGCTTTATTTATTCATTGTTCAGCTCATTCTCTAAATTTGGCTGTGCAGGATTCTTCAAAAAGAATTCCTTTAATACGTGATTGCCTTCAATGGGTAAACGACATAGGAGTTATTGTCAAAGAATCACCAAAACGATCACATAATTTTCATGAGATTGCTAAGGCTCATGGAATAGAGAAAACTGGCCCTCGGCCATTATGCCCAACCCGTTGGACCATCAGACATACTTCATTGTCAGGGGTTATCAATACTTACCCTGCTGTTTTGGACTTTCTATTTTCATTAGCATCTTGTAATGATGATATAGGGTCCAAAGCCAGGGGACTTTATGATCAATTATCAAAGGGTTCTATATACTTTGGAATTAGACTTAGTTATCTAATGTTTTCTTTAACTGATCAATTGAGCAATGTTCTTCAAAGTGAAACGCAAACTGTAGCTGGGGCAAAGGAAGCTATTGAGTTAGTTTTAGAATCTTTAAAAAAAAAAACGCTCAGAACAATTTTTTAATGAAATGTGGAAGGATGTAAAGAAAAAAATAAAAGAAATGAATCTTGAGGAGCCCTCGTTACCGAGAAAGCGAGAGATTCCTAAAAAAATTTCTATATAAACCTAACGAGTCTGAACACAAGTTCACGTCAATAGAAGAATATTTTAGAAAAACTTTCTATGAAGTTATTGATGGGATAATCAACGAGATTGAATTAAGATTCTCCCAACCGGGGTTTTTAAAATATCTACAAATCGAAAAAATTGTTATTTTAGAAACCCGTTTTTGGGACCAATCTGTTATAGATATTTTAAAAGAATATGAGTTTGTAGAAGAAAAGGTCAAAAGAGAATTTGATTTCTTTAGGGAATTAATTCCTCAAGCTAAATGCTTGAATGATTTTGTAATAAAATACAAAAATCTTAATCAAGAATCAAAAAAATTATTTCCTAACCTGAGAAATATTCTAAAACTACTTTTAGTGATCCCGGCCACATCAGCAACCGCTGAGCGCTCATTTTCTATGTTAAGAAGAATAAAACATATCTTCGCTCAACAATGACGCAAGAACGATTAAATCATGTATGCATAATAAATACATATCCAGAAATCGTAGATGAAATAGATATCCAAAATATCATGGCTACATTTATAAATAGTAATGACTTTAGAATTCAACATTTTGGCAAAATTAAAAAATAATTTCCATGATTTATAAATAATATTATTATTGATATATATATATATTTATATAAATAAAAATTGTATTCAAGCAAATGTTTCTTTTTAATTATTATTACTCTTATTAAACCTTTTTTTTTATATTCTTTCCCTTTCAATCACATCACTTTTTTTTTTTTTTTTTTAACATTCACACTTTTTTCTCATTCACACTCACATGCACCCACACATTCATACAGTCTTTTCGGCTTAGGCCATTTAAGACTTTGACGATAACAGTTATGAATATATATTATTTGGGGGTCCAGGCATTCTTATTTAAGCCATTTGGTATCCAAATGCCTTAAATAAAATCATCGGACTGCCTGGGGTCCGAACCCGCGACGTTCGGTATACGAGGTTAGCACTCTAACCCCTACACCAAGCCCCGAGGGCAATCATATCATCTCCATATAGGAAGAGGTTGCCCCCCTGATTCAAATTCGTTCCGGCGCCCCTG
>JAKCPI010022277.1:0-14078 GCA_023213315.1 Euborellia annulipes | reverse complement strand
TACCTCGCTCGCGATTCCACTTGAATATTTAAAAAAAAGTTATATCGTTTTTTTTTTCAAAAAGTCATTCCCCGAACTTAACAAGATGTAAACAAGTCATGCTCTTTTCATTTCAAAACTTGTGCAAGTGATCAAACTTGAGTCAAGTTTGATGAGCAAAATCAAGCCCACTCCATTCGACTTCCCTCGCAAGTGTGACCCTCTATATATATACCTCCGTCTTAATGTGTAGGTCCAGTCTGGATCGGGAGGGGCAAGAGAAGGATAAGAACTAAACTAAGGAAAGGGGGACAGCAACTTTGTTAGGTGGATGGGACTCCCAAGGGAAATAACGGGACTTCAGATAGTAGAATAACGGCTTATGAATATCGACCAATGCATACTGTACTGTACATTCGATTTTTATTTGCCCTACAGAAACAGACATAAAATACAAAATTTAAATTTAAATAAGCAACTTAACAATTATCTGATACACTCTATCCATTAAGTTAATTAAAATTATATCCTTTTGCTCTTTGTTTACTCTTTACGATATTTTGTTTCACCTTTATTATAATTATTCAGAAAAGAAAAATAAATAATTGGATCCTTTTATCTTTTATTTGCTCGTCAATTATTTTTTACTCCCGTTATTAAAAATTGAAATGTAAATATAATGTTTTTCAAAGTTTTTTTTCACTTAAATGGATTTTTAATTACAAATCGTAAACAATTATTTTTTTCAATAATTTTTATTTTAAAGATTTTAATTATTTACTTGGCTTTTAATAATTTTTTTTTTTTTTTTTAATTGTTTAAAGTCTTTTTCGGCATTCGAGGCCATTTAGATTCAATTGTTTGGTATCCAATTCAATTGAAATAAATTTTTTTTGCCTGGGATGGGGTACGAACCCTCGGCCTTCTTTTAATAATTTGAATGCTGACTTTCGACAGCTCAAATCTTTGTAAATCCAAATTTTTACATTTCCAATTGAAATAAATAGAGTCTAAATGGCCTTCAATGCCGAAAAAAACTTTAATGAAATTAAAAAAAAAAAAAAAATTACATTTGATTCGTTTTTTTTTTTTTTATATCTAAAAATCACGATTTGAAGTAATATAATTTGAATAAAACAAAAAAAAAGATAAAGAGTTCTTAATTTAGCCATAAAAATTAGGGAAAAAAATTCAGAGTTAAAGGTCATTATTAAATTTTGTATGATATGGATTGGTTTGATTTGGAATGCTTCATTTATGGTCTATTACCTAATCAATTTAAAACCCAGACCCGCATTTAAAATTGTATTTCTAGAAAACAAAAACACTAGGGAGTGGGCTCCAGGGCAATCCAGAAGATCACCTACAGGGAAGTCGTTAACCTAATAAACTTGTTCAAATGCTTTTTTTACAATATGCATTTATTCGAAAAAAAATTATATTTAAATTAATTCAAGATCTTATTTTCAAGAATTAACTCAAATAATGTCATAATAATAATTTCCTGTGTTTTAGAATGCACATCAAGATGTCACCATCTTTCTTTACCATTGTTTGAGGAATTAGACAGATTTCATGTAGAATGGAATGACAGCATTAATTTGGCTTCAAGATATTTGATTAGGGTTATAATTATAATTTCGGATTTACAATGATGTTTGAAATTAAATAGAATTCGCTTATAAAGAAAGAAGTTTGAAATGACGAAGATAGAAAAGAAAATAGCTGCAGGTAAAATATCATTGTAAAAACAGATAATTCTTGAAATTGCTTAAACGAATATCCTTTAGTGAAAACAATAATATTTTTGAATCAAAAAGGCATTAAATTTTAATGAAATTTTTTCTTTTATTGTCTTTCTCAAAAGAAAAAATAAAAGAGAGATCTAAAAGTTATGTAACAACAAAAAACATTCTTGAGATCAGATGCAGAAAGGTTTTGCTTTTGAACGGGAGGCTTTTTTTTGGCAAAGTGTTTTTATAAAATGTTTGAAATATTGAAAAATCATGATTTGATTACAATAAAAAAAAATCTGGTGTGACTGGAACACAGCACACAACTTTCTCTTACCTTCGGTAATCGAAAGTTGTGTACTGTGCTTGTCACACCAGATTTTTCGTGTCGAAATATATTTAGGTCCCGACAGTACGGTACATTTGAATTCAGATGTAAAATTTATAAATAAGTATGGGAAAATATTTATATTTTGTTATCATGGCAACCATTTCTCCTATCTTTCCTATGAAACACAAGAGTAAAGTGGTCTTCAGAAGATTTCACTCGCAAAATGAGAATATACATTTTAAAGAGCATCTAAAAAATAATTGATTTTTGAATTAAAAAAAAAAAATCGTTGGAGCAAATTTTGAGACAATCGAAAAAAAAAACTGAAAAAGTGCATCAGTAAAGTACTAGTACTCTTTAGCCGATTTTGATTAAAAGCTTATCCGGTCCCGGGGGGGGTGTTTAACTTATATATAAAATTTCAGCCTCATAGCTCAATTCCTTCATGCTTTAAATTGAACACAGACCCATCCACCCACACACCCACCCACAGACCATGTCGCGAAAACCACTTTTTTGGATTCAGGGGACCTCAAAACGTGAAGATCCATCAAAATCTCGACATCGAATTTTTGACATGAATCCAATACTTTCTCTCTCTCTATATATATATACATATATACATAGGTAAGAGAAAGTAATACAGAGATATTAATTTTGTCATTGGAATGGAATTTTTTTTTAAGAATCCAGAGAGAGATGAAGGCCATTTTTTGTTAAATTTTATAAGATTTTGCCTTTTAGCTTCCATTTAAATATGAAAATTTAACTAAATAAATTTAAAATGTGCAAGAGAAAAAGGATATTTGCCTTTTAAATTAAATCTTCATCTAAACATCATCATACTATAGCCTAATATAAAGTGCTAGCGACTGACTTGCTGTCCCTGTGTATATGTGCCTGTCAGGGCGCTGATTGGCCAGAAAAAAAGCAAGAGGAGTAGAGAGGGAAATTTAAATCTAATTCAGAGATGGAAATTTAAAACCTTAAAATTTTGCAATTGTTCGCCGAAGGCGAGCAAGGGGGCCCAGGGAGCGTAGGGCGTTTTTATTTTATAAAACCTTTTGAAACTTAACCTAGTGTTTTTTTTTAAGAATGTTTCAACTATTACCAACCATGGTAACCATTCTCCTCTGTTTCTATGAAGTAGAAGTGTAAAGTGGTCTTCAGAAGATTTCAATGGCAAAATGAGAATATACATTTGAAAGACAATCTGAAAAATAATTGATTTTTGAATTTTAATCAAAATCGTTAGAGCGAATTTTGAGAAAATCGAAAAAAACTGAAAAACTACATCAAGTAAAGTACTAATACTTTTCGGCCGATTTTATTGAAAAGCTTATTTTCACGCCCTAGGGGGGGGGGTGACTATCTTAAATATAAAATTTCAACCTCCTGGCTCAATTCCTTCATGCTTTAAATTGAGCCCAGACACACACAGACAGCCCAGGTCGCGAAAAGCACCTTTTTGGATTCAGGGGACTTCAAAACGTGTATATCCATCAAAATCTCGACATCGAATTTTTGACATGAACCCAATACTTTCTATATATATTAACATATATAGGGGTAAGAGAAAGTGTTTGAGAGAGGACTCACCGAGATCGGTTGGACCGCAGTTTAATCTCGATGAATCGCGCTGGTAGTCGAGAATCTTGATAATTTGATGGTATAATGTGAAGTTGTACGTAGGCGTTGATTTTTACAATTGTAATTAAAAGAAATTTGTCACTGGACACTCGTGCGCACATGCGCCTTGAGTCCCCTCTCCAAGACTCAGGAGGTAGGGAAGGAAGAGTCGGGGAATATCTCAATATTCAATTTTATATCGAACAGAAAGTAAGAATAAAAATTGAAAAATCAAAAAAAGATTTCTTGATTTTTCTCTTAAAATATCTATCTAAATCAATAATCTCGAAAGGATATCATAATATTTTGAACAAGAGGAAAATAATCAAATTTATTTCCCCAATACTTTTGCATATTATTATCCATACGATGTTAAATTTTATTTTTTCAAAAGGATAATCAATTTTCGATTTTTTTTTGCTCTGGCTTTACAATTATATTGTTCAAAATCTACTTTTGTTTTGCAAAGGTTAGATTAAATACCAGTGGTTCAGTAAATTCGTATATTATAGACAAAATTACTGAATAATTATTCAATTTAGAAAGATTTTTCATTAATTGTTTATTTACATGAATTCATCTATATTCAGGAAATTTAAATATATACGATCCTAAATTTAGTGACCCAAGTTTGATGTAGGTAATTAAATGAAACGAATTAGTGATTAAATTCAGCCTTTCTCATGTTTAAATAAATAAATGAACAAGAGAGTTAAATAGAGAAGCATCAAGAGGGCATTGTACCCTACAAAAGAGGTACTGGCTATAAAACTCCACCCCATCTCCAGCCTCCCACTCTCTAGAAAATTCCAAGTTTATAAAAAAAAGTCATTTTATAGGATAATAAAAAAATTATCTTTTAAAAATTAAAAAAAAAAAAAAAATAAATAATTCGTTAGCGAAAAACTTTAAAGCATCTTAGCGAAAACTTTAATAATAATTTATAGGGTCAATTTATTTTATATCTTGACGTGTTTTATATAGGGTCCGACCGAAACAAGATTTTCAGCCGAAACCGAAACCGAATATTCGGCCTCAACCTTAGTTTCGGCCGAAACCGTAACCGAAACCGAAACTTGTATTTCCTATAAAAATTTTTTTTCATTTTACCTTTTTTTTTTTTGAATTTTTTTCCCCTCCCGTGAAAATCATTTTACCTTTTTTTTAGGGAGACTAAATTTTTTTTCTCCCTCAGTGCAAATTATTTGACTTTTTTTTTTTTTTTGCATGCGAGTCTCATCCCATTTTTTCAGACTCTGGTTTCGGCCGGCCGAAAGGTACGGCCACTTTTTGGCCAAAACCGAAACTACGGCCGAAACCATGATTTTTGGCCGAAACTGGCCGAAACCGTAACCGAAACCGAATATTCGGTCGGTTTCTAGTTTTATATTAAATCAAATTTTTCTTTTTTTTTGCTAAGATACTAGGCCTATACACTATTTACCTTAGTAGAAAAAAATTTGATTATAAATTAATAATAGGTGCAGATTTTCAAGTTTATACAAATTGTATTTAACACCGAGCTGTTTAATTTTCACAATTTTGTCGACACATAACTTTAAAGCTTTTGATCTGAAACCAATTGCATTCTTCAAATAATATGATAAAATTTCGAATACAAATTGATTTAAGTTTTAGAAATATTTTAATATAAAAAAAGCCTTTTATGGCTTCAGAAAGTGATTTACTATATTAATAAAGGAGATAATCTTGAATATACCATAAATAAAGGAAAGTGTAATAGTAAAATATGAAAACTCATAAAAATGTATCAATAAATATTCTCATTTTTTTTTTTTAAATGGTCATGAAAAATTCATGTATTAATAAAACTAGATTTTAGCAGTATTTTAGTAATGGGTCAAGCCAAAAAAAATTGGAGAGTAGGTATTTACCAAACGCCATGGGGTAAGATTTGACTTCTATGATGTTGAAAAATTTCATTTTGGAAAAAAAAAAACAAATTTCACCCGGAGACAAATAAGAAAAAATTAGTTATTTGATTAAGAATTAAGACGTTAATGAATTACTAAAATATTTTAAAATCCTATTTCTGGATTCTAATAAACAAACAATCAGGTCTATTCTCTAAAAGCAGTCGTTAAAATTTAAAATAAACAAATGGGTGTTAAAAAGTAATGTAAAAACAATTAGCGTTAAAAAATGCTATTCAAAATCACTTCCTTGCCTTAAATAGCTAATCTGTAAACAAAAACTTTAAAGCCAAAGAGTTAACATTTAGTAAATAGTGTTAAAAATTAGGTCTAGGGGTGCTTTTAATATTTTAACGTCGTGTTTAAAATAAAAATGGCGTCCTTAACTTAAAAAGTAAGGTTATGATTTTGATAGCTTTGAAATAAAGGCAACATGTTAACTTCGCTTTTAAAACTTTGTTCAGAGAATATAATTTTTTTAACTCTGATTACTTTTTAACACATATTTGTTTATTTTTAATTGGGTCTTAAAAAGTCAAGTAATAACACCAGCGTTAAAAAATGCTATTCTCCAGACAAAATTTTAACAACGTCGTTAACATTTTATTTTTTAGCACCAGGTGTTAACGATCCATATGAAGATAGCTAAGTTTTCTTCTTGTTCGTGATTTTACATTCCTCGATAACTTCTTGCACGTGGACATTACCAACTTATTTGTTATTCTCAATTTAGTAGTTCTATCTGACACACCAGCCTTAAAAAATGCTATTCTCTAAATCAAGTTTCAACAGCGACGTTAAAATGTTGTTTTTATCTCAAAGCTAAATTTGTTAAAAAAATTAGAGAATCATAACTTTACTTTTTAGGTAGATACGGCGTTAAAATATTAACATGACACTAATGGACATGACATTAATTTTTAACACTATTGACTACATGTTAATGCTTTGGCGTTAAAGTTTTTGCTTACAGAATAGCAATTTGAAGCCAAGAGATGTTAAAATGAATTAACGCTGATTTCAGATGTTAAAAATTAACGTTTTTGCTTAGAGAATAGACATGACACTATATAATAGATGATTTTTAGTTGTCACTTATGTCACCTAGGTTGCGATATATAATAGTTATATAAAGTAATTTAAAATAATTAATAGGATTTTCTGATCGATCATTTGAAAATTTGTTAAAAAAATTAGAGAATGTGATTTAAAAGAGAACGAGGAAAAAGGAAAAAAAAAAGTATTTAGTGGATGAATTAAAAGAGAACTAAATTTAATTTATTTGTTTATTTATTTAATATATATCAATTTCAGTGATTTGCAAATCATATAAATAAATATTTATTTTAAAATACGATTTGATAATTAATTACGAAATAAAATGTCAAAAATTAAAACATGCTGAATAGCTTCGGGAATAAAGAATATATTTTAAAATAATAGGAACCCTCAGGCCTTGGTGTAGTGGTTAGCGTGCTGGTCATTTGTACTAAGGGTCGCGGGTTCGCATCTCGTCCTATGCGACAATTTATTTTGGATTGTCTACCAATCCTCCCGGGCGCACAGGAGGCGTGAAAATAAGCTCTTACTCAAAATTGGCCAAAAAGTACTAGCCCTAATACTTTACTGAGGTACTTTTTTCAGTTTTTTTTTTTTTCAATTTTCTCAAAATTTACTCGAACAATTTTGATTAAAATTCATAAATCAATTATTTTTTAGATGCTATTTAAAATGTACTTGTATTGGCTATTCTCATTTTGCAATTTGAAATCTTCTGAAGACCATTTTACTCTTGTACTTCATAGGAAAGATAGAGGAGAAATGGTTGCTATAGTATACTATATTTCCTATAGGAAATTATAAATATTTTTCCATATTTATAAATTTTACATCTTGAATCAAATGTACCGTACTGTCGGAAACTAAATACATGTCGACACAAAAAATCTGGTGTGACAAGTTCAGAACACAACTTTTGATTATCGAGGTAAGATAAAGTTATGTGCTCTGCGACCACTCACAAAAGATTTTTATAAATCGACTCGCACCCCCAGGGGTGCGATCACCCCTGGTTAACTATTGGATTAGAGCCCCCCCCCCCCGGGGGGGTAAAATGTATTAACAGAAAATATTCCACTCATTTTGCTCGAAATTTATAAAAAAGAAAATTTTGCCTTTCCCTTTGAGTTTGAAAAATTATTGGAGATTTATCAATAAGGTTTGTTATTAAGTTTGTTTTCCAATATGATATTAATATTCTAGATGCGATCCTTTAATATACCACGCGGAGAAAAAACAACAACAAAGATTAAGTTTCTATATAAAGTTGAAAAGTGAAATTAATTTCCCTGAGGATTTTCTTGCCTTTGGCTTGATGCCCATTAGTCACCTGTTGAGGACTTGAGCTCCGATCATCCATTTTTTTTCTTAAAAATATGACGGAAAGGGGGTCACAGCAGAAATTCTCCGAAAAAATTGATTACTTTTTGGAAATTTGTGCCTGTTATTGAGAGCGAGATTATCTACCAGACAGTCTTTCGCAATGTTGAGTAATCTTTTGCAGCAAGCGGGACTTGACCACGAATTGTGTTACATATCTGTAATCATCAGCTTTATTCTCTTAGCCACTACCTGCCTTGTGAAGATTTATTATGAAATTATAATTTTTGGACAATACACTCGTACTTTCTATAAAATAAGAATTAATAAATATAATCACATAGAAGGACAGCAGCCAGGTGAAATAAAAAATTTTATATTCTGTTGCCAAGGTTTCGAAAGCTAATCGCAATCATCTTCGGGCACACAGATAGGCTATAAGACTCTAAATTAATTTTAAGAAAATTTAAAAAGCTACTTCTGTAGAGCTCTAGTAGTACCCTCTGGCCAGGGGCGCCGGAACGAATTTGAATTAGGGGAGGGGCAAAAAAATTTTTTTTGAAAATTAAAATAATTTAATATGTTCACATAGTATAAAACAAAAACAAATCTACTAAAAGCTTTAAAAATTTTAAATAAAATCACAATTTTAATAAAATTAAAATTTTAAAAAATTTGCTAGTGATTTTATCACAAAATCAAAAAGTTTTTTAGGCTATATTTATACTGTTTGAAGGAAATAAATATTTTTAATTTTCTTCTTTTAATTCAATATAAAATGTTTTTAGAAATTAGAAATACAATAGGGTCTATAAAAAATATTTTGGGAAAAAATGAATTTCTTACTCTTTTAATTTTTTTTAATTTAAAAGATTTTATTTTTCAAAAGTAAAAATGTATCATTTTTAAAAATAAATGAAATAAAAGAAGAAATTTTGCCCCCTTCTGCCCCCTCCTATAGAATGCCAGGGGGGGCAATGTACCCTTGCCCCCCAATTCTGGCGCCTATGCCTCTGGCCAATTCCATTCAAAACCTCCGTGTCTTATGCGCCCCCTATTAAAATATTAAATTTAATTTAAGAGCCCCCCCCCCCACATGGACAAGCAAATTATTAATTATTATGTTAATTTTATAATGTTTCATACAGTATTTACCTCGTCTATTTAGATATCTAAGCTTATAATAATGATAGAATTGAGATAATGGAAAGCCTAGAGAAATCTTTGTAGCAAATTGGAAATTGGATATTCATCGACTTCCGATCAGATAGTTCACTTTGTATGGGTCATTACTGATTGAACAAGAAAAAAAGTTAAAAGAGAATCAGAAGATTGAAACTCTATCTGGGCAAAAGTGAAGTGAAGAGACAAGAGTCAACCATCGATCGAGTGATAGGGGTTTGAGTTTGTTGTTGGTAGGGCCGGCCCTCCATATCAAACTACAGAGTAACATACTGGTTCCTACACCTGCCACGCCATGTTTTTACAATAATTTATTTCAAGCTTGCATGAAATCTTTTCCACTAAACTAGGAAAATTTAATTAATAACTTTTATTATATTTATGGAAATAAGATAACCAACTGTTTAGTGAAAAAATGGAAATTTTTCTCTTATTTTTTAAAACAAAATTTACAGGAATATAATTAATTTTTTATTATTTGAAATTCCTATCGGGATCCCCTTTTATTAACCCGAGGTGCTTTCGTGCACGAAGACACACGCCTAAAACCCAACCGGCCTCTGGCCATAGCCATCTACCGGCAGTTAAATTATTTCCCATCTCTAACTCCTCCTCCTGCGTCCATTTCTAGCTAGTGAACTAATCCTTATTTCTGGTTCCACACGGTTCTATGCTAGGGAGGATGTCCTAGTTGAGGCGTCTCTCAGCACCGGCGTGTAGCCTACTCCTTTCTAAGAATCCATCACTGAACCTTCTTTACGTCCCTTCCACAGAACGAGATGTCACAGCAACTCCCTCTCCTCGAAGAGAGTTGCCTGGGGGTTATTGTGGTGATATCCAATATTCCAATCCAGTGTCAGCTCGAGGATTTGTTATCATTAAATAAATGTTTTTTTTTATTTAATGAAAATACTCCTCAAGCCCAGAACGCGGATCTTCTTTGTAAAGGCCGACATCCTAGCCCACTACCCCAGTGAGCCCCCTATATAATTAATAAAATTTATTATGCGTACAAGTCAAATTCAGTTCTGATGATTAGTAAATTTCATTTGTATTAAATTAATATAAAATGATCAAACAAATTAATGTAAATTTCAACAAATATTTCTTGGAATTAAATTAAAACCAAGGGAATATTGCTTTAATAATAAAACCAACAAACTGGGAGTTCAGAATTTTTTAAAATAAACTGTGGATATTCGTATTTTTTTAGAGATTCGTGAAAATATTAATTTTTCATATTTTTTTTTTTTTTTTTTTTTTTTAAATTGAATTTTAAAATAGAAGAATCGCAAGTTATAAGCAAATGGATGATTAAATGGTGGAACTTATTTTTTTTTTTTTTTTAACATCCACACTTTTTTCTCATTCCCACTCACCCACACACACATACACAGTCTTTTAGGTAACTTAGGCCATTTAAGACTTTGACGATAACCGTTATTATTTATAATATCTATTGAGGGTCCAGGCATTTTCATTTAAGCCATTTGGTATCCAAATAGCTTAAATAAAATCATCGGACTGCCTGGGGTCCGAACCCGCGACCCTCGGTAGAGAAGGTTAGCACGATGTAACTCTTTAAATAGTGGTTAAAGAAAATATTTCTTCTTATTTAATATTGGTCCTGGAATTTGATTTTTTTTTTTTTTAAATAAATGGTCTTAATAATTTCTAAATCTACAGTCACGAAACAAATATCTACTAAATTACTTACTATTTTAATGTTAAATGTCAGAAAAGATTTACTCACTCTTTGATGAAGATTTTAAAAATGATGTCTCGTAAAATCACTTACCTGAAAGAATAAAAAATGGTATATATTAATTATTTTAATTTACAATATCCTTATATTTGAAATAAAGTTCAAATGAGAGAATTTGATGCCGAATGGACTTTGAACTTGTCTCTGGTCCGAAGCTCGATTTCCCAAGTGGGATGCAGCTAATGATTCCTCTATCAAAGTTTATATGGACCATTAGACCTGTGTTTGGCTATTCTGATCTAATTTATGGAAAATTAGATACAAACTTGCAAGACTAATAGAATGGCTTTTGTTATTTTGAAATGAAATATCATATTGGTTGGATATTTAATTTATTAAAAAAATTTTTAATAATAAAATAAAATATTTTTTATAATAAAAGATCATTTGTTTTTTTTTTCCGGGAATATTTTATGAAATGAATGACAATAAAAGCTGTTATTAATAATGACAAAACGTGGATTTTGTATATAACAGTCACAAATATCAATATAGGCTACATTATTAATTTTTTAAAAATCATTCTACCAGTCAAATTGAAGTGAATAGGGGAACAGGGAAGGACTAAAGGGGGAGGCGGGGGGGGGCGGGACCGCCCCTTCCGAGAAAAAATTGAAAGTTTTAAAAACGAGTCATCTAAAGAAATGATGATTTTTTATCTAAAATATATTTTTACATTTATTTTAAACTACCGGTATCTATTTTAAGTCTCAAACTACCTTAATGGTGAAGGTATTATTTAAAAAAATTTTCATCCCCCAAGAGGGGCCCTCCAACCGAGTTCGCATCCTGTCCCGTTTATTTCAATTGAATTGGATACCAATCAATTTGAATAAATAGGGTCCGGGTCTAAATGGCCTCTGAAAAAAGACCTTAAATAACCCCCCCCCCCCCCCCACTGATAAAATTGTATTAATCCATCCCTGTAGGGGAAGCCAAGGCTTATATTATAGTCATGGGTTGAGACATTCTTGGTAATTTGTTTAATAATTTTTTTAATCCACATTTTATTTTAGAAAAAAAAAATTCATGAAAGTTTTTTTTTTGATATCAAGACAATATAAACATTTAACATTTTTATGTTATTTAAATTTATTTCCGGCAATGATATAAAAAAAAAAATACATAAAAAAGTGTTTAAATTTAAGTACAATGCGAGAAAAAAGAGCGAGTGATTTCTCTCTCTTCATCAAATGAAAAAAAAAAAATTAACTTTCGATTTCTTTGAAAGAAAATTCTTTCTAGAATCAAATGACGGTTCACACAAATGAGTTTTTTTTTATTAAAGATTATTTACTTATAAATGAAGAAGAATTTACTTAAAAGTGAGAGACAATTCCTTTTGGTTGAAAATAATTAAATTCGAATCGATATCTTTTATGTTTTTATAAGACAGTAAACAATTAATCTGCATTTTAATTTCTATTAAATAATAATCGAATTTTAACTGGCACTTTACTTGGATTTTCAATATTTTCCATTTTCAGAGCATTAGAAAACCCTTCTCAAAATACGGGGAAGAGAAGAGCTGAATATGTTATTTTAATTGAAATGACAAAGACTATTGAAAATTAATGGATGAATTAATAATTAAATTAAAAACAAAAAAAAAAAAATGTAAAATGCTGATTGTCTTTAAAGTTTATATCAAAAACATTTAATTTTAACTATAACGATCAGACTTTCTTAATCTACATATTTTGAATAGCAACAAAGTTTATGCCGCACTCCATATGTATGCATTTTAATGAAGAAATATTCGTTATTAATCTAAACCTACTTTTTGCACACATAGATTATGCTTTATTTTTGGTGAGAATTTTTTGAAGAGAGCGCATTTTCGATGAGAATATTGTTTAATATCCCTCTATGACTTAAATAAAAAAATTATTATTTATTCCCCAAAGTTATCGTTCGGAGAGAAACAAGGTCCGCCGGAAGTCGACAATAATAGAATTTTTCGTATTTACCATAGTCATAATGGCCTTAGAAAAAGAAAGACTTTAAAAAAAATTGAAAAAATTATCATTTTTTTAAGAGAGATTTAATAGATAGGAAGTTTCGCCTGTCTGATATACGCTATAATTTCATTTTTGAAATAATGGTTGCCTATTCTCACGGCGTCTTTTTTTATCAGTAATATTTATAGGCCTGCCTTTTTTTTTGCTAAAGGCCATATTAAGGTTTACAATTTATGTATATATTATTAAATATTAAAAACCAAGTGCCCTCTATTAAATACATAGGTCAAAAAAAAAAAAAATTTTGTTTCTGTTCTAATGCTAGAATTCTAATTCTAGACACAGAAAAACTCTTAAATTCCCATTTTTTGCTTTTAAAGTTTACTTTAGTTTAATACTAGGAACCGACCGAATATTCGGTTTCGGCCAAAAACCCCGATATTTAACAGTGCTTTGCATTGCTTAACAACAACAATTTCGGTGGCTGGTTGTACCGTAGTTTTTGGTATAAAAAGACATTTGAACTCAAAACAAAAATTTGGTGTGGTTGGCCGCAGATCACATAACTTTCTCTTACCTTAAAATAGAAAGTTGTGTCCTGAGCTTTAACCACAAATTTTTTGTGTCGATGATTGCTATTTTCTTTTAAGGAATAATCTTGTATTCGTTCCAGTATAATTTTTTAAATTAAATGTTTAGGGTTTTTAAAATTGTACAGTAGTATTCTTTATATTAAATATTTTTCCATTTAGGTTACTTTTGAAACAGAGCCAAAAAAGTTTATGTTCATTGACTGTTTTTCTCTTAAAAGCTCTCTACAAAATGACCCAGTTTTTCATTGGATATTTCTCTATTTGAATACCAATATTTTTATACCTGACTTAAACTAAATAAAGAGACGAGAGTCATAGAGTTGGAAAGCGTAGGCTAAAAAATTTAATAGTGTTTAAATGGACTCACTGGAATGTTAACTAGACCTTTCCATTTAATTACAATAATAATTTGATATTATCCCACTGATGTGTTATTTATAATAAAATAATTCACATTCCTCTAAATGTAACCCCCTCCGGGTCACCATTATATATGGGCACATTGCCTAATGCTTTTGGATAAATCAATATTTTTAATTTTGAAAATGGAGGAAAATGATAAAACATATGAAGATCCGGTTGTAGCCTAAAA